>JARACY010003423.1:0-33310 GCA_029255725.1 Scrobipalpa atriplicella
TTTTGCAACCATGAATTGCTACCAATGTTGAACTTGAGTTATCGCCTAAATTAAAAAATAATACTGAAACTCTCGAATTCCTTAGCTGGTTTTTAAAGTATATACCTACCCGGGAGGAGATGCGGCTGGCACATTCAATGTTGTTTGTTTGTTTGTTTAAAACCGTATACTGGGGTAATATCGTATGATGCACTGCACTTATTATCGTTATTAGGTAATTAAAATTTATTTTTCTGGTATATTTCAAATTCTCCTAGCGGTGTGTTATTGCATGCAAGTCCGTTTTCTTTATTGACATTTAAGTCCAAAAATAAACGAATTTTGATTTGAAGTTGCTCAAGCTTATTTAAAAGCTCATCTGCGGCGATATATAGCGGGAGTCGGCGATATCTAAAATAGGAAAGAGTAAAGTTTAAGAAAGAGATAGTAGGAAGATTGATAATCAAAAATGTTGACTAAACAATATTTTGTTTTATTTGTTACTGAGCCTTAGCCATACTGTTACGGAACAGTCTCCCCTAGTTGCTTTTATTTATTTTTATGTATGATATTTGCTTTTAATTATGTTTTTTACTTATGAAATGAACGATTACAAAGGGACAAAGAAATCACGTATCTCGTTCGATACGAGTTCTATCTCACTCGACTCGTTTTTTATATGATAGCTCTGGCAGACCATATTCAATATTAAATACAAGTTCATAGGGCGTTACCTACACCCTATGAACTTGTATTAGAATGTCAATTTTTTATACCTAGTGCTCAGTCCTGTTATTAGCAATAAGTCCATGGTTTTGACATGGCATATATTAGACATATATTGACATTACGTGACATGTTTACATAAATTCGCGCATTTGGTCGCGGCTTCTTAGTACAGGAGTCAACCTAGCGATAAATGATGACCATCGAAACAGATGAAACGTATGCATGGAGTGTGGCAAACCTCAATGAAAACTTATCAAACGTCTACCAATCGAAATATAATCGAAATAAAAAAGTATATAGTTCGTAAATAATGTCTCCTTCATTTTGTATGTGTTCCAATTATGTACATCAAAAAGTTAAATTGGTAATCTACTGGATTACAAACAATAAATAGGTATTGTTTTGCTATACAGGCATCATTAATTCAAAATGGTATCATTTATTTAATATTATCAAAACTTTAGACAAGTGTATCGGCATCATGCTCTTGGTCTATATTGGTCATGGCCTGTCAATTTAGACGCCGCCGCAGAAACAGACGCCAAAACAGACGCAAAAGTTGCCGCAGAATCAGACGCGCAAAGACGTGGCTTCCCTGTTAAGAACAGAAAAGGATGGCAGTATGAACGGACGCCGCAGTTATACAATGGTCGAATTGACAAACAGACAGTTAAATACCTATAATCCCAGTTCAAGTTGACAACCTCAAAGTTGGTTAGAAAAACCTATACTGCGTCCAGGTCAAATTGATAACGAGAAATTTGGTTATAGATACCTAAATTGTATCCAGATTCCAGGACCAAGGCCCGTATTTGTAATCAACTCTCAAGTGTGACAGCGAGTTTGAGTTGGTATCAGAAATGTCATTTTAGTACAAAACGGCCTGTCAAATCCACACTTAATATTGCTCTCAAACTTGAGATCGCTTTATAAATACGAGCCCAAGTGTGCATACAGTAGTTCTCCTCACAAGTAGTCGGCCATTTTCTTACAGCTCATCTGCAGACGGTACGGACTGAATAGAACCAATGTCATTAGCGAGGAAAGCTTTGACCAAACGAAGCGCAACCAACTCAATAGATTTGCACTTTATACTGAGAAAAATACTGGATACAAAAGAAACACTGATTGTTTTGTTATTCATAGATGATTATGAAATACTCGTTAATATTTATTTTTTTCGATTTTCGACCTATGTTCCTTGGGGAAAGTTGTTCAGTTTCATGGGCTGATTCACATCCCCTCGGGTGCATATACTCTTTCTGTTACACCCTGTATAATATTATATTGACGAAGCTAATTCGGGAAATGCCCACTAAATGCACGTAGACCACCAAATCCATTACATATGACGATATTCAACAGTTGGTTTCCGCGGTTTTGTATCTGTGTGGGAATATTTATTATTGACATTTTGGAAATTAAAGAAGGTTTGTTATTTTAGTTCGTAAAATTACTTACTTGGTTTTCTATGGCATAACTTTGTTAGAGAGAGATAGAAAAAAGTGTTCCCAGCTTTATAAAATAAAACTTTCCCAAAAGAGCATTAAAAATTGTTTTCATTTCAGTTCGGAGAATACAGGTTGAATCACCTGATAAAATAGAATAATTTATCGCACTCACGGTTCTGAGTGGTCTGACTTCTGACCCACACGACAAGAGAATAACAATATACAGGGTGTTAATGTTTTTTATTTTAACTAAAACATGATTCTGAATTTTATACTGGATCTGAATTCAAAACACCCTGTATGAAATTCAGAATCAGGTCGATAAAAATATATACCTTGTTGATCTAAAGACATTATGTAGTGTAGGTCTCCCAAGCATCTTATTATCAGAAAGGCTATTTCAACATTAATCTTATTTATTCCTTCAACCCATATCAAATTCATCATTATCATGACAACTCCAACAAAGGCAACAATACTGCGACTGACTAACAATACAATACAATACAGCAGATACAATACAATCAAATACAATAGTGTAGAAGTCAGGATAACAACCAGATGGTCTCAATTTGTCGGTGACGGCTACAGGTGCTAGAGTTGGGGTGACTAGTATCGATGATTATAGAGCTTTTTAGAGCAAAAAGCTAAAATTATTCGACTACTTTGCTGCTTGGGAATGTAACTATGTGTATTTAATTATATTTTATTTTGATTGTGACGAGTAGTGGTTACACATAAACCCTCAGGGAGTTTTTGTAGCCACTTTCGCTTCTTTTTTTTTATGTATGTTTCGTTTTCTAATAAATAAATAAATAAAATGAGCTTTAATAAGCTAATCTTTTGACTGCCTCCGTGGTCATATGGTCTGAGCCATGGGCTCTTGATCCGGAGGTATTGAGTTCGATTGCCAGGGGGAGACACAAAGTTGATATTTGCGGCATTTATCACTGGAATCTACCTGATTCTCTGATAAAAAACGGATTCCGTGCTTCGGTGGGCACTGTCGGTCTCGGCCACTGTTCCTAATACCGGTCGTTTCGTTACAGGTCGATTTTTCTCCACGTCCGTATATAGAAGTCCGTATTTTTTTTCATTTCCTGAAAGAATTTCCTGGTGAAAGTTGTTCAGTTTCGTTGATTGAGCAACCCCTATCAGATTGTGGGCAGCTGTCTCTTACATACACCCGGTATAAAATAAGTATAATTTATCGATACTGTAATATCAAGCTCTAGCTAAATCTCAGATAAGACATCCCAACCCGACTCTACCTCCATTGTACACTTGATTTAGAATATTTTACAGGATCGGGTTTTATTTTATAAAAAAAATCTAGCGCACTATTGATTTTATTAATACAGAGTTTCCAAAATGTAAACCGGTAGATATTGTTGGTTTCTGTATGGTGTTTAGGGCTCGTATTTATAAAGCGATCTCAAGATTGAGAGCAATATTGAGTGCGGATTTGACAGGTAATTTTGTACTGGAATGACATTTCTGATACGAACTCAAACTCGCTGTCACTCTTGAGAGCCGATTATAAATACGGGCCTAGGTAACGGACTAACCAACATAATCTATCTATCACTCGCGCAACACACTATCCACTATCACTATTCCCTCATATTTTTTTAAGAGGTGACGTCGTTTTTGACGCGTCGAATTATTCAATGCCATGCTACGTTATTGCTATTTCATTGGAATTTCGACACGACGGCATAAATTATGTTTTTGATGGAAGCAAGTACCGAAGCACGTCAACATTAATCATAGGTGAAGCGTTTGTAAAAACATGAGATATTGCGAAATAAGTATGTATAACATTTTTGTGAGTAGATTTAACGCAATACAACAAACATACCTACTGATTATAAAATCACGCTTTCATCCCTCACGGGGATGGCAATTGACAATGGCTGATTTTGAGCCGTTTTCAACACGACGTCACCTCTTAAAAAAATATGAGGGAATAGTGATAGTGGATAGTGTGTTGCGCGAGTGATAGATAGATTATGTTGGTTAGTCCGTTACCTAGGCCCGTATTTATAATCGGCTCTCAAGAGTGACAGCGAGTTTGAGTTCGTATCAGAAATGTCATTCCAGTACAAAATTACCTGTCAAATCCGCACTCAATATTGCTCTCAATCTTGAGATCGCTTTATAAATACGAGCCCTAAACACCATACAGAAACCAACAATATCTACCGGTTTACATTTTGGAAACTCTGTATTAATAAAATCAATAGTGCGCTAGATTTTTTTTATAAAATAAAACCCGATCCTGTAAAATATTCTAAATCAAGTGTACAATGGAGGTAGAGTCGGGTTGGGATGTCTTATCTGAGATTTAGCTAGAGCTTGATATTACAGTATCGATAAATTATACTTATTTTATACCGGGTGTATGTAAGAGACAGCTGCCCACAATCTGATAGGGGTTGCTCAATCAACGAAACTGAACAACTTTCACCAGGAAATTCTTTCAGGAAATGAAAAAAAAATACGGACTTCTATATACGGACGTGGAGAAAAATCGACCTGTAACGAAACGACCGGTATTAGGAACAGTGGCCGAGACCGACAGTGCCCACCGAAGCACGGAATCCGTTTTTTATCAGAGAATCAGGTAGATTCCAGTGATAAATGCCGCAAATATCAACTTTGTGTCTCCCCCTGGCAATCGAACTCAATACCTCCGGATCAAGAGCCCATGGCTCAGACCATATGACCACGGAGGCAGTCAAAAGATTAGCTTATTAAAGCTCATTTTATTTATTTATTTATTAGAAAACGAAACATACATAAAAAAAAAGAAGCGAAAGTGGCTACAAAAACTCCCTGAGGGTTTATGTGTAACCACTACTCGTCACAATCAAAATAAAATATAATTAAATACACATAGTTACATTCCCAAGCAGCAAAGTAGTCGAATAATTTTAGCTTTTTGCTCTAAAAAGCTCTATAATCATCGATACTAGTCACCCCAACTCTAGCACCTGTAGCCGTCACCGACAAATTGAGACCATCTGGTTGTTATCCTGACTTCTACACTATTGTATTTGATTGTATTGTATCTGCTGTATTGTATTGTATTGTTAGTCAGTCGCAGTATTGTTGCCTTTGTTGGAGTTGTCATGATAATGATGAATTTGATATGGGTTGAAGGAATAAATAAGATTAATGTTGAAATAGCCTTTCTGATAATAAGATGCTTGGGAGACCTACACTACATAATGTCTTTAGATCAACAAGGTATATATTTTTATCGACCTGATTCTGAATTTCATACAGGGTGTTTTGAATTCAGATCCAGTATAAAATTCAGAATCATGTTTTAGTTAAAATAAAAAACATTAACACCCTGTATATTGTTATTCTCTTGTCGTGTGGGTCAGAAGTCAGACCACTCAGAACCGTGAGTGCGATAAATTATTCTATTTTATCAGGTGATTCAACCTGTATTCTCCGAACTGAAATGAAAACAATTTTTAATGCTCTTTTGGGAAAGTTTTATTTTATAAAGCTGGGAACACTTTTTTCTATCTCTCTCTAACAAAGTTATGCCATAGAAAACCAAGTAAGTAATTTTACGAACTAAAATAACAAACCTTCTTTAATTTCCAAAATGTCAATAATAAATATTCCCACACAGATACAAAACCGCGGAAACCAACTGTTGAATATCGTCATATGTAATGGATTTGGTGGTCTACGTGCATTTAGTGGGCATTTCCCGAATTAGCTTCGTCAATATAATATTATACAGGGTGTAACAGAAAGAGTATATGCACCCGAGGGGATGTGAATCAGCCCATGAAACTGAACAACTTTCCCCAAGGAACATAGGTCGAAAATCGAAAAAAATAAATATTAACGAGTATTTCATAATCATCTATGAATAACAAAACAATCAGTGTTTCTTTTGTATCCAGTATTTTTCTCAGTATAAAGTGCAAATCTATTGAGTTGGTTGCGCTTCGTTTGGTCAAAGCTTTCCTCGCTAATGACATTGGTTCTATTCAGTCCGTACCGTCTGCAGATGAGCTGTAAGAAAATGGCCGACTACTTGTGAGGAGAACTACTGTATGCACACTTGGGCTCGTATTTATAAAGCGATCTCAAGTTTGAGAGCAATATTAAGTGTGGATTTGACAGGCCGTTTTGTACTAAAATGACATTTCTGATACCAACTCAAACTCGCTGTCACACTTGAGAGTTGATTACAAATACGGGCCTTGGTCCTGGAATCTGGATACAATTTAGGTATCTATAACCAAATTTCTCGTTATCAATTTGACCTGGACGCAGTATAGGTTTTTCTAACCAACTTTGAGGTTGTCAACTTGAACTGGGATTATAGGTATTTAACTGTCTGTTTGTCAATTCGACCATTGTATAACTGCGGCGTCCGTTCATACTGCCATCCTTTTCTGTTCTTAACAGGGAAGCCACGTCTTTGCGCGTCTGATTCTGCGGCAACTTTTGCGTCTGTTTTGGCGTCTGTTTCTGCGGCGGCGTCTAAATTGACAGGCCATGACCAATATAGACCAAGAGCATGATGCCGATACACTTGTCTAAAGTTTTGATAATATTAAATAAATGATACCATTTTGAATTAATGATGCCTGTATAGCAAAACAATACCTATTTATTGTTTGTAATCCAGTAGATTACCAATTTAACTTTTTGATGTACATAATTGGAACACATACAAAATGAAGGAGACATTATTTACGAACTATATACTTTTTTATTTCGATTATATTTCGATTGGTAGACGTTTGATAAGTTTTCATTGAGGTTTGCCACACTCCATGCATACGTTTCATCTGTTTCGATGGTCATCATTTATCGCTAGGTTGACTCCTGTACTAAGAAGCCGCGACCAAATGCGCGAATTTATGTAAACATGTCACGTAATGTCAATATATGTCTAATATATGCCATGTCAAAACCATGGACTTATTGCTAATAACAGGACTGAGCACTAGGTATAAAAAATTGACATTCTAATACAAGTTCATAGGGTGTAGGTAACGCCCTATGAACTTGTATTTAATATTGAATATGGTCTGCCAGAGCTATCATACAAAAAACGAGTCGAGTGAGATAGAACTCGTATCGAACGAGATACGTGATTTATTTGTCCCTTTGTAATCGTTCATTTCATAAGTAAAAAACATAATTAAAAGCAAATATCATATATAAAAATAAATAAAAGCAACTAGGGGAGACTGTTCCGTAACCGTATGGCTAAGGCTCAGTAACAAATAAAACAAAATATTGTTTAGTCAACATTTTTGATTATCAATCTTCCTACTATCTCTTTCTTAAACTTTACTCTTTCCTATTTTAGATATCGCCGACTCCCGCTATATATCGCCGCAGATGAGCTTTTAAATAAGCTTGAGCAACTTCAAATCAAAATTCGTTTATTTTTGGACTTAAATGTCAATCAAGAAAATGGACTTGCATGCAATAACACACCGCTAGGAGAATTTGAAATATACCAGAAAAATAAATTTTAATTACCTAATAACGATAATAAGTGCAGTGCATCATACGATATTACCCCAGTATACGGTTTTAAACAAACAAACAAACAAACAACATTGAATGTGCCAGCCGCATCTCCTCCCGGGTAGGTATATACTTTAAAAACCAGCTAAGGAATTCGAGAGTTTCAGTATTATTTTTTAATTTAGGCGATAACTCAAGTTCAACATTGGTAGCAATTCATGGTTGCAAAATACGCGACTTAACTAATATAAGTCCATACCTGTCATTTTCTACCATGAGAGAACAGAACCGGATGGCAATAATTTTAGTTGAGATTTAGTCAAGTCGGGATGGTTACGAATCGGGGCCATTATAACTGTTTAACAGGGGTATCAAAGCACGTATGTGTTTGAGTTATAATGTGTGCAAAGCGCGAAAGTCTTCATATAAATTTTTTTGTTACTGCTGTTTTGCTGACGTCTGATTGGTGGTCCAATGCTAGCAGAATTACGGTAATAAGTGCAGTGCACCATAGGATATTACCCCGGTATAAGGTTTTGGAACTTTTGGAACGGTCTTCTTTATTCAAAAGGGACAGAGAGTTCACATCTAGCTATCTCGCACGGCACATTTTCTTGTTGCCGGAGCTCAGTCCTGTTAACATATTGTCCATGTCCGTGCCAGATAACTTTGCGGTTATGTATGGCGCTAGTGTCTTTAGAACATGACACTTTGGAGACTGGAAAAATTAGTTCCATTTTTCTTCACGCGCAAAGTTATTTGGCACGGACTCATGGTCAAAACATGTTAGGGCTGCCAGGTGAAAATATTTTGCAATCTTATCACAGCGTAGTGGTTCTCCAACTGAAATTATATGACGGAAATTTTTAACTATTTATTACATAAAAACTTAAACATTTAAAAAAAATATACTTAGTGACCCACATCCAAAAAGCTATATACCTACTATTCATATTAAAAAGCTTGTAGCTGTAAAATTATTCTAATGTAATGTTTTTATCGCGGAACATTGACAGAAATTTCCGTCAATCAGGAGAACTACCCAGTACAAGGAGGTTTTATTCTGAGTATCACGGTGCAAAAGTCGGAATAAAAATATATATATTTAATCATTTATTATTGCACATAAATAACATCCTAATAAAAGTAAACAAAGAACCTGATACAGACAATGGGCCCGATTCGTAACCATCACGACTTAACTAAATCTCAACTAGAATTATTGCCATCCCGTACTCTTCCCTCATGATAGAAAGTGACAGGTTTGGACTTATTAGTTAACCACGAATTGCTGTCATTGCTCTATAGAGAAAAATCTTACAACAGACGTTTTGAAGCAACCATTCGCGGACTGGCAAACACGTAAAAGCCAATTGCTGAATTCGGGGTTTGGCAGGTATGTAAAACGACCAATCCGCGGAGTGGTACTGATGAAATGCCAGCCCGCGAAGTGAGCAGTTTTTGATTCAACCACACCGCGAAATGGCATAGAAGAAATGCCAGATACCGAACTAAATAAAAAAAACGCTGTCATGGGTCGTCGGGTCAACATGGATCGTGTCGGCGGAGATGAGTTGTCAGTGCGGGGAAGAGTTATCAGTGCGGTGCGGGGTGAGTTGTCAGTGCGGGGTGAGTTGTCAGTGTGGGATGAGTTGTCTGGGCGGGGATGAGTTGTCAGAGCGCGATAAGTTGTCGGTGCGGGATAAATTGTCAGCGCATCATAAGTTGTCTGACACTGACAACTTATCGCCGCACTAACAACTCATCCTACACTGACAACTCGTCCCCCACTGACAACTCATCCCGCACTGACAACTCATCCATGCACTGACAACTCATCCCACACTGACAACTCATCCCTGCACTGACAACTCATCCCGCACTGACAACTCATCCCTGCGCTGACAAATCATCCCCTCTCTGACAACTCATCCCTGCACTGACAACCCATCCCCGCACTGACAACTCATCCCCGTACTGACAACTCATCCCCACACTGACAACTCATCCCCACACTGACAACTCATCCCACACTGACAACTCATCCCCCACTGACAACTCATCCCGCACTGATAACTCATCCCCGCACTGTCAACTCATCCCGCGCTGACAATTTATCCCACACTGACAACTCATCCCTGTTCTGATAACTCATCCCGCACTGATAACTTAACCCCGCACTGACAACTCATCCCTGTTCTGATAACTCATCCCGCACTGATAACTTAACCCCGCACTGACAACTCATCCCCGCAGACATGACCCATGTTGACCCGACGTCCCATGACATCGTTTTTTTTTTAATGTAGTTCGGGGTCTGGCATTTTGTCAATACCACTCCGCGGATTGGTCGTTTTACATACCTGCCAAACCCCGAATTCAGCAATTGGCTACTTTCCAACTAGTCAAATCAGCAACTTTTTATGAAATGTCAAAAACGCTTTTTTGTATGAAAATAGTAAATTATGACGTCACATTTTAGTAAATATTGACTAATCAAGTCAATAACTTATATACTTTTAATTCGATTGTTAAAATCGAAATGTGCATTTTTTTTAAATGATGAATGAAATCCACAATATTTTTAGCCATCAGTTTTAATTATAAACGTTTTGAATTTTTTAAGCTACCCAGTCAAGTACCCAATTGGCTGTTTCGTGTTCGCCAGTCCGCGGAATGATCATCAATGATCGTTTTAGAACGCTCAATGGCCGAAATGAGCGATTTCGGGGATTGTGCGTAACATATCTACTAACTATTATTAAGTTAGTAAAAAATCGTCCGTTTTCCGTGACGAGATAAAAAAAAAACTAAAATTATACAAGTGGCAGCCCTAAAACCGTACTGATTTGGCAGATGTTTGGCAGACGCACGGGCGATTTTTTTGACATTCGCAATTCGCACCGCCGGACGCCGAAACACGTGGCCTCTCTCCGAAAGACGTGGCCTCTCCCATACATTCCCATACGTTTGTTTTTTTCGCAAGACGCGCCGCCAGTTTTGACGCAAGAAAATTCGCGCATGCGAAAAAGACGTGGCTTCCGCCTAAGACGGAAAATGACATGTATAATTTTATTTTAATTAAATCTTTTTTACGCCAAATAGTGAGTAGTATATTTGCTACGGCGTATAGTGTTTACTACGGCGTAGCAATCGTTGAATGTAGCTACGATTCGTAGTAAAAAACGTACCATAGACGCTAAATGACCTTTGTTTAAATCTATTATTAAAAAAGTGTGGGAAACGTTACAGACTAAAACATAAGGTTTCCGGATACTGAAAAAAAAAGGTACCAGTAGTACCATCCAATGGTACTGTCAAATGGTACAACTGGCACGGCGGGAAACTAGTCGCTTATAAAACATACCCATATTTCTTCGTCGACGCCTCTGTACATTGTGGCCCGTATTTATAATCAGCTCTCAAGAGTGACAGCGAGTTTGAATTCGTATCAGAAATATCATTTCAGTACAAAACGGGCTGTCAAATCCGTACTTATATTGCTCTCAATCTTGAGATCGCTTTATAAATACGAACATGTATGTCGCACTGTACCTACACATTTTGTTTTTAGGGAGTTTGTAAAATATCCTATCTGAATCTGAAAACGAAACGTATCTAGTTAGTAGAATGGGCTAGTTTGTATGCTATGCTAACATGCAATACAAACAGACTCAGTTCCGAGTATTCGTTTCGTAGGTGGATCAAATCCTTTGAATATAATTCCATAGATAGTGTTGTCGAGGTATCTTTGTATTTTTTTTTTTTATGTAGCCTGTATAGTGTCCCACTGTATCTTAGACTGTTTTTTTTTGTTGTTGCTGTAAAATATAATAATGCTTACGGTATGTAGGCGCAGACTTTTTTTTTGTAGTCTGAGACAGCAAAATAAAGTTTTGTTCAGTAATTTATTCGCCCGAATCGACCCTATCGAGAACTAAGTAGTACCAGACCAGCCCGTTCCATCAGAACAGATTGCGCCAGTTTGCAGTCATTGGCACCGATTCGACGTAAACATGATTTAACTAAAATAAAACCACAATTAAATGTCACGCATAATTAGATTACCACTGCTATAATTCGGAATAGGTATCACTTATATTATAAATAGTGAAATAGTGATAGTACCATCTCTTCCAACCAGATTGCGCCAGTGCAGTGTACGTAGGCTGATGCTGATCCTTCGCCTACGTTGTGTTTCAACGCACCTGAGATCCGATTTCCATTATGCAGGATTCCTGGAAACATTTATTGTGCATCATATTTGTAGGAGGCATTTATTGAAGAGAATATTATACAGAAGCAGAGGTAGTTAAAATAAATTTTGTATGGAGGAGTATTTTTTCCAATTATCTTTTTTTGTTTTGATTTGTTTCTTTATAGTGAGCATAAGCAAGGCACTAGTCGAATCGACACCCAATCCATATGAACATGAGACCGCAAAATCACTGGTGTCTATTTGATGTACAATCAAATCAAAATGGAGACCGAAACGGATACACTGCTCATTCGTTCGGAAATGCAGCAAGCAATCGACTGTGACGTCGTTCTGTGCTGTGACTTTACGTAGGTACATTCGCACGGTCCATTTTAATTAACGGGCAGCTAGAAGCATGATGCTTTCTACTTTGTATCTTGCTAATTTGGTCGCCCAGCGTTTGGTTTATACTGTGAGTAAACTGAACGATTACCAAATTATAAGTACCTAATTACAATTTTAGTCAGATTTTTAATTTGTTTTAAATGGCTAGCATGTGATTTAGATAGAAAAAAAAAACTCTTTATTTTTTTGTCTATAGTTGCGGGTGAATCGGTTCGAACACAAAAAGCCATTTCTCTAAATAAGATAATAATATTGACAACTCCTTTGATAAGTGATGCGACTATCGTGACTACTACTCAAAGAGCGTTTACGCACTGGTCCGAATCCGATCCGAATCCGAGAAAATTTGTATGGATTGGCGCGAAAATTTATTTATTTTATTTTTACAGTGTTAGGGATAACAACAGCATTTAACATGAGTTATATATACTAATCTTATAAACTAGAATAGCCAATTACAGTTATCCACGAATTTATAGTACTTAATGAGGTAAACAAACGTTTCTTCACCTTAGAAAACTAACTTAAATATACATGTCATTAAACTGAACAGACTAATATAATAGGTACCTACAAGCGACAAGGGCTAGGTAAATGTTGTTCTATTATAATTATTATTTGTTATTTCGAGTCTAGTTAGGTTATAGTATAAAATTTACATAAATTCAATATAATGTAGTAACTAAAATGAAATAATTAAACTAAATAGATACAGAAATAAGGTACATTATAAAATAGAGTATAAATACATATTTGTAAATACATAAAAGCGAATGATAAAAAAAATATTTGACAGCTTCCATATAATTTCTCGGATACGAACCGAATACGGATGGCAGAGCGTAAACGGAATAACGCAAAATCATCCCACGGGAATCCGGCAAAGATAAAAAAGAACACGATCAGACTCATAGGTAACTTATTAGTAATCTGTGCTCATAGCCCCCACTAGGATTCCCTGTATCGGGGTGCCATGGACATACACACAATCACATAGTACACCCAGATCCAGAAACAGACATTTAAATTCATCATTCAAACGTCTGTCTGGCCGGGAATCGATCCCGGGACCCCCTGCGTAGCAGGCAGATGCACTGCCAACCTAGGCTATGGGGGTCGTCAAAATAAGAATTAAGATTCAATAACATTTCGCCTCTAGAGATTTAATGCAAGCGGACCCGCTGCAATATCTTTCTATACCTTTATTCGCTTTGAGCCCACGCTTCAAAGGAAAACGATCTATTGTTGTCTTATTGAATAGGAATCCTGGAATAATATCGTTGCATACTGAACGCGTATCCAGAAGTCTTGGGTTCGAACTGTTAGTATTTTTTACTTGTGGGGGCAGCACTGAGTTCAACAAATCAACTTTAAATACACCCACAAACGTGATGCGATTCGAATACGGAGCCAAAGAGAATTTTATGAAAAGTGCATAAACGAAAAGCAAAGAAAGTGGGCGAAGAGAGAAATTTCAATAAAATATGGCGGTCTGCTCACTTTGATTTTATTATGGGATTTTATAAAGTAAATCAAACAGCCCTTTGTAGAATCTTGCGTAGTAAAAATAAATCATGATATCAAATACCCTCCTGCAGGGCTATGATGCGCACTGTAGACTTCGATTTGTCTACACTTGTCGCAAACTTCACTATGATTAATGCCTGTCCTTTTCCGTTGTGAAGTGCGCAACGAAAGAGATAATGTGTAGACAAAACGAAGTCTACAGTGCGCATCATAGGCCCCGAAGAAGCCCGTGTGCATGGACTATTATGGCTGCTATAGTATAGCGAGCACAAGTCACAGCAAATGGTATGTTAAGCAATCAGCTAAGTGCACCTGCAACTACTTTAGTCTATTTGCCTAAACCTTCGGCAAGGGCGTAGGTTCAGTTTTCATGGGGGATATTATGACATCCTTGCTTTTATGAGATTGTTCACAGTGCAGGCTGAATCACTAGAGCACATTATGATCCCTATCATGATAGTAGTTGTCAAATCCAACTACATCAGGAGCCTATTGGGTGGTTTTAAAACTCAGACGGTCTTCAGGGGAATAAAGTCTCCATTGAACTTAATGTTAAATACTTACTATCCGAAGGTGCAGCGTACGGTGAAGGAAAACATCGCGAGGAAACCTGCAAATCCGTGGGTCCACGTAGTTGGCTAAGACCCGACCGCCATATTCTACGGTAGTAGGCTCGTGGCTGTTTGTGGGGACCTCTTGCCGGTATATGAGCTGTTAATTAGATCAGAAAAGCATAATAAGCATTATTCAACTCTTACACTTTCAAAATCTCCAAAACTGTAAACGTTTTAAAAATATTTTCAACAGATTGTTCAATTAATGGATAACAAAGTAAAATGTGAGGTTGCAAATTTTGCTGATTCGAGTACCAACTCTTGTGGACCCTTTTCCACCTCAACACTCGAGGGGTCCTTGTGGATCCGCACCCCAATAGCCGGAGGTCAAGTGTCGCTGGTTTTGTGGAAAACCCCAAAATTGCTACTTTGAGATGTTTTTCTTGTCTGTAACTTTCTATAGAAGCACTACTTAATAAGTTCTTAGTTGCTAAAGTGATAGAGCGGGAAGCGTAATCTCATATTGCTCTGAGCTGGTATGTATTTTGCTCCAATTTGTTTGCGATTTCAGTGAGCACAATCTAGTTCGGTACAGACTATGGGTGTCTGGGTCGGTACACAGGATAGGGATAACCTAATTGCTTGAGTTGGTTTGTTTATAATTGTACTTAATGGAGGACGCGCAGGCACTTATTTAAGAAGGCGAGAAATCCTTGTATCATCCTTACACAAATATTGAATACTATATTTTTGAGACCTTAAGTAGAGGCAGGCAATACACATTTGAATCTATAAATCCCTTCATTTCTTGTCAGACGTGGCGAAAACACTTTTTACGTTGTGCTTACCCTGCAAGGGATAAATGCGTGACTTTATGTTTGTATGTTAATCAGAAGATACTACAGCAAATTCGTATTCAAATCACTCTTTTTCTAAAAAGGCAAATGCTTTTCTCAATACAGGATTCCAAAAATGTTCTAAGTACCTACGTAAAAAAAATAACAAATCCGGCCCTGCGCACTGATTGACTCACCGGAAAGTAATACCGGGGAGGTATTCAGACGCACACAATACCCCCAGTGGATTCAATTTGCGACTAACTTGCCGGCACCACTGTTTGTCTTGCCGTATCGCTGGAAAATTAACTTAGCAATTGTTATGAGATTCCGTCGTAGGTACGGTATGTTACCCATTCTTAATTAGGGTAGTAACACACCTGCAGAACCTTCGGCAGCCGAATCGAACAGTCAATTTTCAGCGGATTTTTGTTCGGCGCGCGAAATGACGGTCAACAATATGGTACTACTGGATGCTAGTGGTAATTATGGTGCTAGGCTAGGTGCAATGCGTTCTCGAGGAAGGATCGACTCGACCGAAGGTTCGGCGCTATGCGTTTGTCGCGTTTGTTGCAGGCAATGCAAAAAAAATTCGTTGCCCGCCTGGAAACCGGCTGTTTACGAATGCGGTTGTGAATAAGACTGCTAGCTGGTAGGTAGATATTATGTTCTATAATACTTCTATACTAGTATGGAGTATCGTAGCCAGCAGAGTCCATCAAATTATATGAAACTGTACGCGAACTAAGTTAAGGAGTGTTTGTAGTTCTGTGTCCAAGTTCCGAAGTAATGCATCTAATGGAGCAATCAGTGTTCCGGGAAGTTCGTCTGTTCAGGGATGTTGCGGATGCTGATTTTAAGCTCTCTCATCCACGGATGCGGATGCAGATGTTAAGATTTTTCTAAATTAATTTTGTTTTCACGCCGAAATATCACTAAAAGACAATATTTTAATGGTATTTATCGAAAAACATAATAACACTGATCCGTATTCGGTTCGTGTACAATTCGTATCCGTAAAAAAATCATATAGAACGGATATGGATGGGTGCACAAGCTGTCATACATTTACTAGGAAGGTTTCATCTTACAACCACTACAAATCCGCATCCGAATTAAAATCCACATTGATTTCATGCGGATGCGGATGTCCAAATCATTCATGCGGAAGATTCGCATATGCGGATGCGGATGCGAATATTCACAACAGCCCTGGAGTCGCATTTTTGAACCGTTCGAATCGAAAACTGAAAGCGCATACGAAATTCCTTCGTGCACGAAATTAATTTCTATCACACACGTTTTTACGTATTTTTGAATCAGTAGAAATCTGTGTTGCCAATAAAGTCTAATCCCATAACTTGTTTCCTTTCTACGCAGAAATATACCTACTAT
The DNA here is from genome assembly GCA_029255725.1 of Scrobipalpa atriplicella. Taxonomy (NCBI): domain Eukaryota; kingdom Metazoa; phylum Arthropoda; class Insecta; order Lepidoptera; family Gelechiidae; genus Scrobipalpa; species Scrobipalpa atriplicella. The sequence continues at coordinate 16,595 of JARACY010003423.1, forward strand.
ACCACCACCGCCACTAACAAAAATCTTTGATTACAAAAACCGGTAATGAATCGCAGAGAAACGGAACGTAAATTCAAGTAAATTAAAAAGTTAAAGTGTCACTTGTCAAATGATTGTCTGTCTCACTTCCGCGACCACAGAGTACTTGAGTTTCGAGTAGTAGAAAATACAACGAGTGGTTTAGACCACTCGTTGCAGGATTCGTATACGTATGAATGTTCAAAAATAGTGATTTTGGAATGAGCAGAGTTCCAAATGTCAATTTTAGTTTTATTATTCTCGCTAGGGCGGCGTTGGCGTCACTTTTGGTAATGTTTTTTCTCCATTTTACTAGAGGCACACGGGTGATTGCTATGCAGCCGGCCAAATCACAGTGCTGATGTCTATGGCTAATGCAGTATTGAAGTATTGATCACACGCGTCGTCAGTAATATCACAATGGTGACGATTCTGTTGTAGACACAACTAATTCTATTTTATCCTGTCACTTTCAAAAATTTTAATGAAATAGAGACAGAAACAGGTTTTTTCACAGACAGAATGCTATCGATTCGTGGTTAGCATGACTTAAATAAATCTTAACCAAAATCGATGCCACCCCTTTCTGTTCTCCCAGGATTGATAATGAAAGGTGACCATTTTAGTCAAGATTTAGTGATTTTGTGCGCTTACAAATTGATACCTGGTATGGTATGACTACCATCTGACCTCCGCAACCTAGCAGAGAAACCAGACCTAATCCTAGATTAAGCTTCTGCCAGATTAGTGGCCAACCCAGAAGTCAAAAATGTCAATCATGGCCTCTGATATGGTTTAACGACTAATATCTACGATATTCGGGACCAACGGCTTCACGTATCTTTTGATCCGAAGTACAGAACGCTCGTGTTGTTACCACGGCGGCGGTGGTTGCTTAAAATTCGTTATCGGAATGAATAAAAACTAACCATTTTATCAATGAGTTGACCTTATTGACGTTAAAGAGTATCGAAAAATCTGGTCGAATCTGAAATTTCAATAAGGTTGCTGTTAATGGTTTGCACCAACTTTTTTGACATATAATCAACAGAAGTTTATAAAAAAACTTGTGCAAACGATTATTAACCTTATTGACTTTTTACAAATTGTAGTCTTTTGTGAATGTTTAAGCGTTACCTGTTCAGTAATATCGAAAAATCAAGTCGAATCTGAATTGTCAATAAGGTCGAAAATCGCTTGAAATAACTTTTTCGACTTGTAATCAATAGATATTCATAAAAAAATAGTGCATACTATTTTCGAACTTATTGACATTTTCCAAATTATAGTCTTTAGTGAATATACAAGCGTCACTGTTCAATAATACCGAAAAATCTGGTCAAATCTGAAATGTTATTAAGGTCGAAAATCGCTTGTACCAAATTTTTTACCTGAAATCAATAGATATTCATAAAAAACTAGTGTTTTCGACCTTATTGACATTTTCCAAATAACAGTCTTTTGCGTACAGAGTTAGTGTTCAATAATATCGAAAAACCTGGTCGAATCCGAAATGTCAATAAAGTCGAAAATAGTTTGCACCATCTGTTTCGACTTGTAATCGAAAGAACAAGTGGTTTAAAGGAACGCTGTGCTTTTTTTAAAACCTGTATTGTATACAGTGACTGAACTGTTCATGTTTTCTATAGTATGATTCTCTTGAGATTTTGTACCCAGAAGCTAAAATGAAATATACCAAAATTATAATGTTGTATATTTGACCTGAGTTACCACGGAATATCATTGTCATTAAGGGAATAATTTTTAATCACTAAATTCACGGATCGGGATCATGGGATCATTATAATTCCCTCGAGTTACATACTACTTACTCAGTGGAAATGAATATCTACGGGAAAATATCTTAGTCCCACGGAAAATCATTAGTATAGTACGGGATCATTATGATTTCCTCGAGAAAACTGCATTCTCTCTCACTCAGTGGAAGTGAATATGGAACACCTACCTAATCTACCTATAGTATTATAGTTAAATTAATCCCTGCCTTTCTGAACGAAGTTTACCTTGGCTGTATAGGCTAATGTTTTAGGGCAAAATTAAAAAGTAAATACCAAAAGTGACTGAGTTGCCATCTTATGACGATTAAAAAACTAATCTGACAGCCCATTTGGAAAAGCTCTCATTTCGCATGCGAATGTGGCTCTTTCGTATGCGCATTAGCGTTCGAGTGGTTCAAAAATACGGCTCCTGGTCCGTACGTACAAATTAGTGTGGTTCAATAGAAATCAAGTTAGCTACTGATAGAGGCTGTTGGCAAGGACTTGCACAAAATTTTTGGAGATGGCTTTTCCTCCAATTTGGCAGGTATTTTGAAAAAGTGTACAGTCTCTAATCGTGTGGGTTTCGAGACGATCGACCCAATAAACCTTGGTGTCAAAGTTTTTTAACCTCCTCCTCGCAAACGTGAAGGTTGAAACGAAACCATAAAAAAAACAAGTTCGTTTACTATTCAATGTGAAAATTCAAAGAAAAGTTTACTTGATTCAGATCAGATACTCACTAATAAACAGAGCTGATAAAAATATTACAACATGAAACAATTTATTGACAAAATACCCTGAAAGTTGTGTAGGTACCTAATCATACGATACATTTATCAAGGGGAGAGCTGCTGATAAATGTATTGATCGTGGTACGGTAACAAAAGTTATCATAATACGTCAACATGACTCATCTTCATCATGGTGGACAATAGACTAATATGGAGATATTTTAATACATACATACATAAAATCACGCCTTTATCCCTAATGGGGTAGTCAGAGCGAAAACGACCCAAAGATCACTCGGCCACGTCTGACTATTTTGTAGGGTTATTTCAGATAATTATGTATATTGCTATAGTGACGGGTTGTCAGCCCATCGCCTAAATCGAAATACACTGAAACCCTCGAATCCCTTAGCTGATTATTACAGCATGCCCGGGAGGAGATGCAGCTGGCACATTATATGTTTTCCTATCACTCAAAGTCCAGCATGGAAGAAAATACAGAATTTATAGGGCATTTGGCATAGTATATACTCGTAATTCAAACCATTGATGCCAATGCGTTTACTCCACAAGCTCTTGAAGAAACCACCCACTTTGTGGAATATCTGTGGTTTTTTTTTAGAAGTTTGCTCTAAATAAGTACCTATAGGTACCAAACCTATCAAAAAGAATCAATATATACCTTTTACCGCAAAAACACATCATTAAAATTACAAAGACTACTATAATTATAAGCACGCCCAATTAAAGAAAGAAAGGGCCTTACGAAAAAAAGTAAGTACTTCCGCAAAATTCATTCAAAGCGAGGGTATTTTTCGAGTTCTTTGCCAAACCTGTGATAATTACAGGATCCTTAGAAATGCAGAAAGGAAAGACTTTTCTTCAGAAAGGCTCTGGCTTGATTTAATACCGCATATTTTATACGTATTTTGGTATTTTCACAACTATAACAACTTTTCGTTCAAGTTGTGTACTTCCAGTTTTCCAAAAGCTATTCAAAATCACCGTTTATTCCAATTATTTATAAAAATCACTCCAATTTCAAATATATTAAACTAATACGATTGATCGTAAACTATTTTCGGTTCCCTCACAGTTCACTTACTTTTAAATCCTTGCTTCTGAAATGAATAAAACTGATAAATGGGAATATCTATCAAACGGCATGGTCATGGGTGACCCTTAGACATCGGAAACCTATAAACTGGATATCTCTTTTATAAGGAGCTTTAAAGAATCTGACCTTTGCTTTTATCTATCGTCTGCCTATAAAAGAACAAGTGAGATATAATAATAATGTCCTCTCGATTCATAAGGGTCGATTGACCTAACTGTGATAGTGATGAAGCAATTCTTCATTTTTATGGTATGGTTAAGTCGAGCTTATTCACCTAGGCCCGTATTTATAATCAGCTCTTAAGAGTGACAGCGACTTTGAGTTCGTATCAGTAATGTCATTTCAGTACAAAACGGTCTGTCAAATCCATACTTAATATTGCTCTCAATCTTGAGATCGCTTTATAAATACGAGCCTTAGTCCCGAAAAGACTCAATACTTTATATAAAATTCATAAATACGTAATTAATTAAGAATACAAAGACTACCATAATTCCAAGTCAAAAGAGACTTATGAAACTTCTGCCTAGACCAGAGTGTAAATTCGGGTAAACATAATTCTAAACTAATTGAATTATTCCTTTCCACTTTCTTAACTGAGATAGTCACCTCAAAAAAACTTTTTCAGATAGGACCATATATTTTGGATAATTTTAGGCGTATTTCGTTTCTTTGACAGCTGTAATGTCAAATTGATCTTTTATAATGGACATGGGCCTCCCCGACATTGGGGGTATATGCCATACTCACCACGCTTGGCAGGCGGGTTGGTGAGCGCAGTAGAAGTTTTCCATTCACAGGGAACGCTGCTGCCCATTCCCTGGATTTATCCCTTAGTCGCCTTTTACGACACCCGCAGATAATATTTATTATCGAAAATTCAGAAAGAGTTTGGTCGAGTTCGAGTGTTTGTGCGGAAAATGGAGAAGAAAGTTTCAAACAACTCGTCCGGTGCTCGAATAGGTACCTACAGGCTTGAAGTTCAGAAAAATAAATTTGAATTTCCGGGTATTTTTTTTAGTATTTCGTACTCAAACTAGGTAGAAAAGTTTTTGCGTCGTATTGCCCGATCGATAATTTTGCGACTACTAGTTATTAGTTGATTTAAACATACATACATACATACATAAAATCACGCCTTTATCCCCAACGGGGTAGGCAGAGCGAGAACGACCCAAAGGTCATTTCGCCACGTCCGACAAGTTTCAAGGGCTAATTCAGATGATGATTATGTATATTGCTATAGTGACGGGTTGTCAGCCCATCGCCCAAACTGCAATACACTGAAACCCTCGATTCCCTTAGCTGATTTTTACAGCATGCACGGGAGGAGATGCAGCTGGCACGTTCTATGTTTTTCCTTCACTCCCAGTCCAGCATGGAAGAAAGTTGATTTAAAGTGTTTATCAATTCCTGTAATAGTTGTGTTCGTGTAACTAAGTAACTACTTTATTACTGGATGGTGAAAACGCAGTTCGAAAAGTTTGTAAGGACAACTATCACAAGGTAGATATATTCAAAATGATACGCATATCGCACTGACCTTCGGCGATGTATTTCAGGTCAGGAGGTCGGCCCGATGGCTGATTTTCCCCTAGACGGCACGGCAACGGCATGATAACGATAACGTGACTCAGTTTTTCGACTAGGACGGTAATATCGTCGACGATGTCATCCGCTTAGTAGTTCCACTCGAGCGCACACACACACACACGCATGCTTCGTACGAATACAAATTACATGCAGTTTGGCAGGCCGGCGACGATATCGGTGGGAATCAATGTCGTGCCGGCAAGTGGAAAAGCGTGCCATATAATTTCACTGATTTTCATACATTATCTCTTCCACGGTATTGTCGACGATACCATGCCGTTGCCGTCGACGTGCCGTCTAGTGGAAAAACGCCCGATAGATCTGAATACAGTCGCTTTTCCCCCCCAGGACTCAACTTGGAACGAGGTGCATTTGAATATCGTAGCTTTGGAAATATATCGCACCTTTGAAAATAGATATTGTTGAGACATGAAAGTGAAGCACGATTGGTATTATTTTTTAAAGTTTCGTAGTCAAAATAGAGCGTAGGTATGTAGTTTGTCTGTATGGATGGTATCAATTTCATCCGTATGTCAAGCGAAGGCTCTTTGGCCTGATGAACTTGATCTGATGAATGTCAAAGAACAGGAAACGCATCGGTTCGTCCTTTGTTGACCACTGTTTCGTCTTCATTTCGACTTTTCAGATGCAGAACTAAACTAATGTGAATTGTTAATTAACCTTTTTAAATAATATTGAATATCAATTACCTAAAATAATATCTTGAACAAAGAAAAAAAAAAAACCCAGTGTCGGATCAATTCCCGTGGTTGGAGATATTTCCAAGGAACATGCAGTATCCTTCTTTATGAATTTAAATCTCGCTCTACAATCGCATTTCCTGCCAAATGTAGTAATACTTAAAATGGAGGGAGCCTTGTACTGCAGGAAATGTAGTAGGTATAGGCACTAAACTACTATTATACTAGCATATAGCTCAGTGTAGGTAGGTAGGTAGGTATCATTTTGCATTTTTTTTAGAATAAAGGTATGTTACACATTCTGTTTCATACCTATTTATTATTATCATGCTGAACACGATTTCTCGTTAACACGTGAGACGCTGCTCCTAAATAACAAATAAGGAAGGAAGACATATGACAGAGATTTCAAAATGCTGTGGGAATCATCACAGCTGTTAATTTCAAAGAGTGTTATTAACATATTTTTACAACTGTGTTAAATATTCTGTACTTTTGCCTCAGTGAAAAAGATTTCCGGGAATTTTGCGTGCTTTTTTATCAATAATTTGGCTATGCCACGGTAATAATCTCTATATACAGGGTGTGAAATTTTTTATTTAATGGAGTGGTACGTAGTATTAAGGAACGCAGTACTTTTTTACACCCTTATATAGCATAGCCACTGAAAGATTTTCTAAAGAATCTGGCGCGATAAAATTATTAATAAAAAAGCACGCATTTTTGTTTAATTATTAGTTTTTTTTTAATGTGAGAATTGTTATAAATATATCACTAATACATTACGTGGTTTAAAGGAACGCAGTTTTTCGTACACTCTGTACTTATTTAGAGCCACGAGCAACAAATGTGTCGATCCATCACGCACTCGGTTTTTGTCGACGACGCCTCCCGTGATTGGAACTATCCATCTTCATGACGGCTGATCAACTTTTTCCCAGCTGTGTTTTGTAACAATAATTGAATATTGTTTTTAAGGCTCGTATTTATAAAGCGATCTCAAGATTGAGAGCAATATTAAGTTTGGATTTGACAGGTCGTTTTGTACTGAAATGACATTTCTGATACGAACTCAAATTCGCTGTCACTCTTGAGAGATGATTATAAATACGACCCTAAGTAATATACCTATCACAAATATTGTTTCGTTTTATTAATTGAATACTCCTTGATTGTATAATAAAAATGTAGGTACTATACATTTAGATTTGATTTTTATTACAAAATCTTGGGTGTTCGAAACTTTAGGGTAGGTACTAGATCTAGGTGATCAAGTGTGTGTGTGTGTGTGTGTGTGTGTGTGTGTGTGTGTATGTGTGTGTGGCCGATGATTACTTATCTACCAAATTTTTCTATAATAGTCTTGCGTAATTTTAGACGTTAATTATTTTCTTTCTCTTTTTAATTTCTAATTGTAACTGGCCTTCACCTTTCCTAATCCTAACCACCAGTCAAGCTCCTACTATTTGAACAGTAGGCAAACTTTTGGGGTTAAAGTTAAACTCATACGAAGATAATGAAATGTCTGCCACAGATGCTACACATTACAAAGTTACAAACACAGATAAAGTTTGGAGCAGAACACGCAACACTGTATCAATATCATTGTATTACTTTTTTCGTACCTGCTGTTAAAGAAAGTAGGTAGTCGATAATCGCGATAGTCATCCGAATGTAATTTCCTACCTACTCAATTGAGCCGATTTAGGTACATCATCTAGCATGCCGTTGTATGTTGCGTAATACTTATTAGATGTGTAACGTCACTTTGACAATCTTAAATCTGATGTAGTTTTTTTTTAATTACAGAAAGTGACAGGACTAAACTTGAATAAGTTAAATCGGGTCTACTACCAAATCGGCGCAGATTTTCTCCGACCAACACATATAGGTATATATAATCGCAGCAGCGACCGAAAGCAGACCAAACAGACTAGTTAGGTTATTGCCGGACGACGGAGTTGCGATATCTACTCGAATCTCAAAGTCTGCGGTCGGAGGCTTTCACCAAACAACAGCATTATCATTCGTTCGAGTTTACTCGAATTAATAATTAATTACTCGTGTTCTCCATTACACAGCATTTATACATTTTGATTACCTACTGGAAACTCTCCGATTAATCTTATTCTGTCAGGTTGTTGAGTCGTCGAACAAACCAAAAAACTGGTGTCAAAGTTTATCACAAAAAAAGGGAAAATATCACTATGCGATAAATATCATTTGTATTTCTCCTTGGGAACCCGCTACCTCCGGGTCGGGAGCCTGAGGTTCAGACCAGTAGACCACAGAGGCAAAAAGTTGCATAACTCTACGGATAATTCCTTTCTGAAAGCTCATATAGTATTCGTTTGCGTACACATTTGGGCGCGATCGATCGCTAACACGGGAAGTTTGCTCTAACTTCAATATTTGTCCTGTGAAGTTTAGCTGGTTCACAAGGCTGGTTCGTACACATACAGAGGACTATGTAGTCTGCCCGCTCTTGTCCTATAATATAGGTAGGTAAGTATGTCGAGCATGGCATGCACTGATTGGCGAAGCGCTTGTGGTCAAGTGGTTTGTGCAGGATTATAATAAGGCCGTCTGTACTGCCATTCTTTTCTGTTCGCTCAAGATAGAGAATTTAGGGTATGGTTTTATTTTAGTTAAATCTTGTTTATGACATTTTCCATTGAGTGTGTAACCACTCTGAAATATCGAGGTAACAATAAATATTATTATGGTAATGGGCCTCATGCCGTTTTGGCAGCCAAAAAGTCAACTTCTAGGTAAGTGAAATAACAAGATCATCTGCTAAAAGACTAAACATTTACAAATTGTAAGTTTAAAAAATAATGTTGTAGTGACGTATCTACCCTCTGTTATTATCTATGGTAACTTTCGCCTTATTTCACTTTACCACATTTAAAAAGCGAAAACAAGTTGGAAAAAACGCCCCAATATTTACGCGCGCGGCGTAAGCGTTTTACTGAGTAAACATGTGCCTGTTTTCTTTGGATAGTAGCTTACCGGATGATCTCGATGGGGTTGGAAAAATACACTCGAACATTAGAGAGAAATGTTTATGTGACTTATTTTGGAGTGTTTATGCCCTGAATTTAAGTTTACCTCAAAATAAATATAAAAAGATTGAAAAAGGATAGGATATTTTATTCGCTAATAAAATAGAAATGCCAATTATCCTGTAATTTTTCCATATTATTACTTAAAGGCCCGTATTTATAATAGGCTCTCAAGAGTGACAGCGAGTTTGAGTTTGTATCAGAAATGTCATTTCAGTACGAAACGGCCTGTCAAATCCATACTTAATATTGCTCTCACTCTTGAGATCGCTTTATAAATACGGGCCTTAAAGTGACAGATAGATTATAATTTTAGCCGAATTCGAAATTATGCTGTTTTATTGACATAGTAGAAATGTGAAAAATCTTGCTGAAATTCAACAAAAATCCTTTTCAACGTTTTGTATAAAATTTAGGGCTTTCTGAAATGTGAAATTCATTGCTTTAATATTCACACAGTCAGTGAACCAGTACAGATCAGCCGAAAAATGCTACTAACGCCATGACGTCATCAAGTAACCCATTACGCAGCGTAAAAATGTCAAGGGCCAACATCAAAGTTCATCTCGCAAGTATTTTCCATGAAATTATACGTTTGAGGGTCTGGACGTCACCCGGCGAGAACGACGGCAAATTAGATCCGGTGCGACCCACACCTGCTTCCGAAGTAGTGTAAGCTATCAGACACAGCGGATTAACAAAATAAATTCATTTATTTTGCTATTTGTATACCTATGATATGACAGTTCCTAACCAAGTCCTAGCACAGAGCCTTCATGTTCATTATAAGTATTAGATCCGTTGCGCCCCACACCTGCTTCCGAAGTAGTGTAAGCTATCAGACACAGCGGAGTAACAAAATAAATTCATTTATTTTGCTTTTTGCATACCTATGATAATGAGAGTTTCTAACCAAGTCCTAGCACAGAGCCTTGATGTTCATTATAAGTATTAGATCCGGTGCGACCCACACCTGCTTCCGAAGTAGTGTAAGCTATCAGACACAGCGGATTAACAAAATAAATTCATTTTTTTTGCTTTTTGCATACCTATGATAATGAGAGTTTCTAACCAAGTCCTAGCACAGAGCCTCGATGTTCATTATAAGTATCAGATCCGGTGCGACCCACACCTGCTTCCAAAGTAGTGTAAGCTATCAGACACAGCGGATTAACAAAATAAATTAATTTATTTTGCTTTTTGCATACCTATGATAATGAGAGTTTCTAACCAAGTCCTAGCACAGAGCCTTGATGTTCATTATAAGTATTAGATCCGGTGCGACCCACACCTGCTTCCAAAAGTAGTGTAAGCTATCAGACACAGCGGATTAACAAAATAAATTCATTTATTTTGCTTTTTGCATACCTAAGATATGAGAGTTCCTAACCAAGTCCTAGCATAGAGCCTTGATGTACATTATAAGTATTAGATCCGGTGCGACCCACACCTGCTTCCGAAGTAGTGTAAGCTATCAGACACAACAAAATGTACATGTAGTAAAAAGAGTAAAAAAAATGCTTACCATAACTGTCAGGTGTGAACCTACCTATGAAACTGAACAAATTTCCCCAAAAACATAGGTTGAAGTATGAAGAAAAATGGACCCTCGTGTACAAAATAAATAGTGTAAGCTCAGATGGTAGAGCGACGGAACGGCATTCCGAAAGTAACAGTTTAAGTTTTCTGCCGGAGGTGAATTTATTATTTCTTTGTTTCATAGCACTGTGTTTGCAAGAAAATAACCCTCAAAAATACGTTTATATGAGGTCATATTTTGCAGTTTCAATCAATTTTCATTTATGATTTCTCTACATCGCAAAATCCGCTTTGTCGTTTAAATTGGGCATGTGTTATTGACATTTTGCAGGCACCAGCAATATACGGTCACATTAGGCGGGGTGCTGAACAACTGTGTTACTATTTTGTTGCTTCAAAACTACGTAGGTAGATACCTATGTCCATGAAATAGCTTGACATTCTTCACAAGCGGATTTTTGTTATTCTATTGTCATGTGGGATCATTTTTTGAGGCTGTGAGCTCGCAGTCGCCTGTCGCTGTCTGGTCTAGAGCAAACTTCAAAACAGTAGCTACGTTTTACCTAACTAAATAATCTTATATTCACAAATCATTAAGTACCTACTTAACCAATTTGAAAACAAAAAAAAAATTAAAGTACTTAGATCTTTCAGTCGCGTAGCAAGTGAGTTTCAGTCATATGAAGACATTTGACTGTTTCTTACTATGCTCGTGGTTTATAATTACATAGAAGTATTATTTTTGCTTTAATTTTTCTCAAACACATCGATCTCCAAGAATTGGGTCAAAATGCTCGTTTTGTGTAAATAAGTGCCGACAGGAGATGGCCCTTCGGATAGCTATTACTATTAGTGTGTCGTTTGAAGACGCACATTCCGATACTAAATGTATTGGTATTTTCATCACTATTGAGGAAACTGTGTCGCATGAGTATTTTGAAATAAGTTTTATCTATAATTTTTCACCGGTTCGACTTCAAAAACAAAAATAAATGATGTATATTAAAGTGTTAACTTCGGATACCTATACTTAAAACAAATTTTGTGGAGACGTCGGTAAATCGAAAGTCATTCCCTGCCAGTAGGTAGGTATATGTTGCAGATTATGTTGAACTTTAAATATAAAAAAAAATAAGTGTTCAAAAGATCTGAAGTGGGCTACTACGGTTAGCTTACTTGTTTCTGTTTTACGACTTTACTACAATTTAAATATTTTTATTTATTTTATTTAACGTGTGGTTTGTGTTGTATATCACAAATAAATTACATGGTTTAAAGGAACCGCAGTACTTTTTTTTACATCCTGTATAATAGTGTTGCAACAAAACGCATCTCCACATGTAATGTAACAGTTTGATCTGCCGTCCAATCGAGAAAAATAACGTTTGAAAATAGAACACTACGCTACTGTCAGCGCGGGAAAACTGCACTTGACATGTTTTTCACAACATTTAATGAATTTCTTTTACATTCACAAAAGGATATCCTTTTGTTTTATATTAAAGGGAAGATTAATTCCGCTACAAAGAACTTTAAGAAAATACTTTCTTAAAAGTGTTTTAATGTGTAAAGAAGATAATCCTATTGTTTTCTCACGGCGACTTTAATAATATTATAAGTCCCCCGTAAATTACTGTCAATATGAGTTAGCTATGCCCTTTTCATAGGCACGTATTTATAAAGCGCTCTCAAGATTGAGAGCAGTATTAATTACGGATTTGACAAACAGTTTTGTACCGAAATGACATTTCTGATAAAAATTTAAACTCGCTGTCACTCTTAAGAGCTGATTATAAATACGGGCCATAGATGATAGGTTACCCAAATATCTCAGATATTTGATACAAAAAAAAGGAAAAATTGTATAACAGTGATAAGTTATCATTATAACAATTTATTGATAACATTTATTTTACTTAAAAGTAAAATGTAAATTGTTTATTGTAGAAGTTGTTAATTAGATCGCATTCGCATCGCATGGCAAGAAATAAATTGCTAGTATTCAAGTAGTTCTAGAACGTAAAATATACGTTTCACTGCTTCGAGGAACGTACCTAATTAATTAAGTTATTCCTAGAGTTTATAATATTTTTAACGCATCGAGAATTATTACACTTGGTTATATTTGAAATGAAAAAAATAACTTAAGATAATTTATTTTCATGTTTTAAACTACGTTTTAGATTTAAATAACAGGGTCATGTGAGAACTATGTATTTACCACCAACTATGTAGTACCACCTTAAATAAATGATTATTGTTTGGTTTCAGGTACTCAAGTGAAAGTGAAATGAGTGCGCAGTGTTGAAGTGAACCACCATGGCAGTGAATAGTCCCGGAGGATACCCCCCGGTATCCCCAAAACCACACACCCCCAAAAGCCCCCGCCACTTCGTCTTCCCCCAAAAATCCCCTTCCATCACTTCCAGCACATCTTCCTCAGGCTATTATACCCCGCAATCTGGCTGCAGCTATGATAAGCACCAGCCTCCAAAGTCGCCTATAGCCCACGGGCACAGGAGTCCAATGAGTCCAAGGCACTTCAATTTTCCCCAGAAGTCTCCTTCGGGGAGGTCTAGCCCAGGCATTGATCGTGATCGTGTACCCCAAGGCCTGCACTACTCCACGTCTTTGAAGCACAGTCGGCGCGAGAAGTCCCGATCGCCAAAGCCTCCCCTGTTCACATACACACTAATCCTGGCTATGTGTCCCCCAATCGCGCTAGGAAGATCTACGGATCTACTTCCACGGTGAGCTCGCCTCGGCTGGTGACGTCACCGAGCATAGTTTCCAGTCATACTGACGATTCTACGGACGCGATGCCTGGAACCCCTTCTGGGACAGTGAACGACGCCGATGATGAGATGACGACGACGTCTTCAAGAATCTGTCGGAAGTCTACATCAGACCTTACAGACTTGACAGATGACACGCCTGTGACACGTTCAACAAGCGTCAGTCGACCGTGCTCTCCGATGCGGCGAGGGTCTATGAAGGGGGGTCTGGCGTACCTGGCCAGTCGGAGGGGATCCCGTGAGTCCACGATATCGAATTGTGACTCCGTGGAAGACATCGGCCCACTGAACTTCCAAAACACGATGCGGGGGAGGCAGAGGCGGACGTCCAACTTTCTTGAGTTGCCAGGTGAGCTTTATTTAAATCTAAAACGTAGTTTAAAACATGAAAATAAATTATCTTAAGTTATTTTTTTCATTTCAAATATAACCAAGTGTAATAATTCTCGATGCGTTAAAAATATTATAAACTCTAGGAATAACTTAATTAATTAGGTACGTTCCTCGAAGCAGTGAAACGTATATTTTACGTTCTAGAACTACTTGAATACTAGCAATTTATTTCTTGCCATGCGATGCGAATGCGATCTAATTAACAACTTCTACAATAAACAATTTACATTTTACTTTTAAGTAAAATAAATGTTATCAATAAATTGTTATAATGATAACTTATCACTGTTATACAATTTTTCCTTTTTTTTGTATCAAATATCTGAGATATTTGGGTAACCTATCATCTATGGCCCGTATTTATAATCAGCTCTTAAGAGTGACAGCGAGTTTAAATTTTTATCAGAAATGTCATTTCGGTACAAAACTGTTTGTCAAATCCGTAATTAATACTGCTCTCAATCTTGAGAGCGCTTTATAAATACGTGCCTATGAAAAGGGCATAGCTAACTCATATTGACAGTAATTTACGGGGGACTTATAATATTATTAAAGTCGCCGTGAGAAAACAATAGGATTATCTTCTTTACACATTAAAACACTTTTAAGAAAGTATTTTCTTAAAGTTCTTTGTAGCGGAATTAATCTTCCCTTTAATATAAAACAAAAGGATATCCTTTTGTGAATGTAAAAGAAATTCATTAAATGTTGTGAAAAACATGTCAAGTGCAGTTTTCCCGCGCTGACAGTAGCGTAGTGTTCTATTTTCAAACGTTATTTTTCTCGATTGGACGGCAGATCAAACTGTTACATTACATGTGGAGATGCGTTTTGTTGCAACACTATTATACAGGATGTAAAAAAAGTACTGCGGTTCCTTTAAACCATGTAATTTATTTGTGATATACAACACAAACCACACGTTAAATAAAATAAATAAAAATATTTAAATTGTAGTAAAGTCGTAAAACAGAAACAAGTAAGCTAACCGTAGTAGCCCACTTCAGATCTTTTGAACACTTATTTTTTTTTATATTTAAAGTTCAACATAATCTGCAACATATACCTACCTACTGGCAGGGAATGACTTTCGATTTACCGACGTCTCCACAAAATTTGTTTTAAGTATAGGTATCCGAAGTTAACACTTTAATATACATCATTTATTTTTGTTTTTGAAGTCGAACCGGTGAAAAATTATAGATAAAACTTATTTCAAAATACTCATGCGACACAGTTTCCTCAATAGTGATGAAAATACCAATACATTTAGTATCGGAATGTGCGTCTTCAAACGACACACTAATAGTAATAGCTATCCGAAGGGCCATCTCCTGTCGGCACTTATTTACACAAAACGAGCATTTTGACCCAATTCTTGGAGATCGATGTGTTTGAGAAAAATTAAAGCAAAAATAATACTTCTATGTAATTATAAACCACGAGCATAGTAAGAAACAGTCAAATGTCTTCATATGACTGAAACTCACTTGCTACGCGACTGAAAGATCTAAGTACTTTAATTTTTTTTTTGTTTTCAAATTGGTTAAGTAGGTACTTAATGATTTGTGAATATAAGATTATTTAGTTAGGTAAAACGTAGCTACTGTTTTGAAGTTTGCTCTAGACCAGACAGCGACAGGCGACTGCGAGCTCACAGCCTCAAAAAATGATCCCACATGACAATAGAATAACAAAAATCCGCTTGTGAAGAATGTCAAGCTATTTCATGGACATAGGTATCTACCTACGTAGTTTTGAAGCAACAAAATAGTAACACAGTTGTTCAGCACCCCGCCTAATGTGACCGTATATTGCTGGTGCCTGCAAAATGTCAATAACACATGCCCAATTTAAACGACAAAGCGGATTTTGCGATGTAGAGAAATCATAAATGAAAATTGATTGAAACTGCAAAATATGACCTCATATAAACGTATTTTTGAGGGTTATTTTCTTGCAAACACAGTGCTATGAAACAAAGAAATAATAAATTCACCTCCGGCAGAAAACTTAAACTGTTACTTTCGGAATGCCGTTCCGTCGCTCTACCATCTGAGCTTACACTATTTATTTTGTACACGAGGGTCCATTTTTCTTCATACTTCAACCTATGTTTTTGGGGAAATTTGTTCAGTTTCATAGGTAGGTTCACACCTGACAGTTATGGTAAGCATTTTTTTTACTCTTTTTACTACATGTACATTTTGTTGTGTCTGATAGCTTACACTACTTCGGAAGCAGGTGTGGGTCGCACCGGATCTAATACTTATAATGTACATCAAGGCTCTATGCTAGGACTTGGTTAGGAACTCTCATATCTTAGGTATGCAAAAAGCAAAATAAATGAATTTATTTTGTTAATCCGCTGTGTCTGATAGCTTACACTACTTTTGGAAGCAGGTGTGGGTCGCACCGGATCTAATACTTATAATGAACATCAAGGCTCTGTGCTAGGACTTGGTTAGAAACTCTCATTATCATAGGTATGCAAAAAGCAAAATAAATTAATTTATTTTGTTAATCCGCTGTGTCTGATAGCTTACACTACTTTGGAAGCAGGTGTGGGTCGCACCGGATCTGATACTTATAATGAACATCGAGGCTCTGTGCTAGGACTTGGTTAGAAACTCTCATTATCATAGGTATGCAAAAAGCAAAAAAAATGAATTTATTTTGTTAATCCGCTGTGTCTGATAGCTTACACTACTTCGGAAGCAGGTGTGGGTCGCACCGGATCTAATACTTATAATGAACATCAAGGCTCTGTGCTAGGACTTGGTTAGAAACTCTCATTATCATAGGTATGCAAAAAGCAAAATAAATGAATTTATTTTGTTACTCCGCTGTGTCTGATAGCTTACACTACTTCGGAAGCAGGTGTGGGGCGCAACGGATCTAATACTTATAATGAACATGAAGGCTCTGTGCTAGGACTTGGTTAGGAACTGTCATATCATAGGTATACAAATAGCAAAATAAA
>JARACY010003424.1:0-33306 GCA_029255725.1 Scrobipalpa atriplicella
ATCGAAACCAGGACCTCTGGAGGATCGAAAGTCCATGGCTCAGACCACTAGACCTCGGAGGCAGTAAAAAAAATCAGCAGGTTTACCAAGCTATAGGGACAATATCTCTAGGGAAATACGGTCAATATCGATGACAACAGCCTATATGCATATGTGAGTGTTCTGTTTGTCAGGTACACTTTCCTGTAAAATGGGGTTTTACTCAGTCAAGTGGATTTTACAATACCTAACGACAATCTAGATTACAGAAACACTTACAACAACAAATTGCAAAATTAATACATACCGGGTGTATAGCGTATCAGAAACTGATAGGGGTTGCTCAGTCAACGAAACTGAACAACTTTTACTAGGATATTTTTTCAGGAGATGAATAAAGTTAAAAAAAAATATATAATTATTGCCTGAAAACAAAATGCTGGTAAACATTATTCAGTTTCGTTGACTGAGCTGAGCAACCTAAAAAATAATAATTTATTTCTCATTTTTCTACCACCCTTCAGCCATTTGATTGTCATAAATATTAGAATCAATTTATATGGAGCAACATGAAATTACTTTATTAAAGTTACATCAAACGTAAAAAGTACCAAATAATTAAATTGTGAAGGAAATTTACATTACACTTTATTGACATACTTCCGAATTACATTTGGATTCCACGGAGGAAGTAGAGAAGATAATAATTGCCTAAGTACATTTCCAAACTGAAAACTTGAAGGCTGCGATTAAAAGGTATTTTATATTGACGTTAGTAAACCTAGGTCGGCGTTACAAGGGCAGATGCGGATATGGCTGAAATGTAAATACGAGTATCTCGACAGAAGGTTGCATATAGTACTTACCTCATATTATCATCATGCGTAATCAATATTCTTGCTTACTAGACTGAATGCAACCATAGAATTTAATAATTGCTTCTCTTCCCTTCCCGGGTATATGTTGTGCGGTAATGCACAATCCGCGGAATGTCCCTTTTTTTGGCCAATGAGTGAATTCGGGGATTGTGCGTAACATACATAATTATACAATTTATTATAGATTGTAATGTGTGTGTATCGCTATAGTGACAGGTTGTTAGCCCATCGCCTAATTGCATTTTACTAAATTCCTTTTGCGGACTTCTACAGCATGCCCGGGAGGAAGGGCAGCTGGAACATTCTACGTTTTTCCAGCATGGAAGATACACATGTACCTAGATTTAAAATTGACTTTTAATGTTGTTTACTATTCGCATACGCAAATGATTCATGTCTCTGAACCTGCAGTGCCCCAGGCAAACAGCAACATACTTTCTAATACTAAAAACGACTTATTTTGCAATATGTTTGTTTACTATATGCACTGGTAAAGGTCACTACGTCACAGGGTTTGCACAACCACAACACTGACAACTTGTCACCACTTTGTCACGGATTATGACGACGTGTTGACCGCTGTGACTTTTTCATCCCGATCCATCGAAGCGTGATCGAGTAACAAAATATCGAAACATATTTACAAACTTAGTATAGTATAACTATAACTGAACAGTGAACCCTATATAATACCTTAAGCTGTTCTTATTTTTGTGATAACATAGTGCTCTATGAAACTGCTTTCTGTGCAAAATATAACCTAATTTACTTCTTGATTTAGATAGGTACTATACTAACATTCACATAGGTACCTAACCCTGCTATCGCTAATCTACCATCAGATACCATCTGACAATAATTTTATCTAACTTTTACATTTAATCTGTATCAGATAATAGAAAGAATGTAGGTAATACTACATCTGTTGCCTGGTTAATTACCTCTTCATTACCTATTGACTGTGACTGTTACTATAAGGTCAGGGCAGTAGTTTACGTCAGTAGGCTCGCGACCGCATCACAACCACACCGCCAGCTGACGAGGATGAACTATCAATATTCTTTGTCTTTACTACTTCGGAAGCCAGTTAGGTATGGATTGATCTTGAACTTGCCTAACTATAATCCGTCCACTGTATGATGATTGCTGACAGCTCAAATAAAATGACATTGAACTCAAAAACTAGTGGACACATTTTAAAAAATGTTTCACTATTAGGAAGGTACGTTTACCCTGAGTAATATTAATTTACTTTTACATTTTATTAATTTACATTTTAACGCAGGAAAATATCTGATTTCCTCGGGTAAACTCATTTAGCATGAGCTGTCAGCCATCATCAAATAGTGGACGGACTATAACAACATTTTTTAAGCTAGGTTATGAATTCTTTCATATTTCCTTGAGCTGAAAATCTTTCCATTTTGCTACCTAAGATAGACGGCTATGAAAAAGTGACCGTTTATTCCCAGATACCATCCTGGGTGGCCAAGGGTTGGCATATGGGCATAGTTGCTCTTGTCAGCTGGACATACAACTATTCCCATATATATCACCCGAGATGGACACAGTGGGAATGGCACCTGGGCATTTACGTTTTTTTTTTGCGTTCTTCTTCTTAGCGAGTGGATTTTCGAGTCGAACAACGACCCGATAAATCCTGGTGTCAGAGTTTTCAAACCGCCTAGTAGCACAGCTATAGGCCTCTGACATGGTTTCAGAATCGACCACTATCAAACACAGCGACCGGGACCGACGGCTTAACGTGCCCTCCGAAGCACGGAATCTTTTTTCTTTTTCGGACAATCAGGTGATTCAGCCTGCAATGTCCTAACCAAACTGGGGAAAACCTCACAAAGTGATAAATTGACAAATATCATGAATCGAATCCAGGACCTCCGGATCGTAAGCCCACAGCTTAGACCACAGAGGCAGTTTTTTGCGTTGACGCTTAGCCTACACTACACATTTATTAACACCGTAAGGAATAATGATTTTATGCTGTATAGTAACAATATGTCACGTCACAGGTTGTTATTGCGTTAGGTCACTCGGAAGATTGATGGCAGAGAGGTGTGTTAAGTAGTCGTCGACGTATGCACAGGCTATAATTTCCTTGTATGAGGTTTTCCTGGGGAACTTGGTTTATGTTTGTTTGTTTATATGTGTTGTATTAGACGTGAGAAGCTTCACGTGCTTAGAATTTGTATTTCGAAGGCGGAAATCTATATCATCATCATCTATTATCAGAAGTATGAGCGTTTCCTAGACTTGATTATAAACGGCTTGGGTATAAAAGGCAGAGATAATCCTGTGAACTCTAGGGTTACTCCAACTGCTTAAGATTTTACCAAATTGAATTAGGCTTGATTCCATGCTGGACTGGGAGCGATAGAAAAAGATAGAATGTGCCAGCTGCATCCCGTCCTGGGCATAAAACCAGCTAAGGGATCCGAGGGATTCGGTGTATTGTAATTTAGGCGATGGGCTGACAACCTGTCAATACAGAAATATAATCTGAATGATCAATGATCTGATGAAATGATCCCTATCTGAAATAACCCTCAAAACTTGTCAGACATAGCAGAACGTTCTTTGTTTAGATCGTTGACGCTCTGCCTACCCCATTAGGGTTAATTTTATGTATGTCGTATTTAATCTCCACCTGAATCCAAAAAAGCCTGTCCCTTGAGCCTACTAAAATTTAAATGGGATTTTAAATTTCCGCAATAAATTTTCTAGCATCAGCCCCCAAACACCTGTCGTCTCCACAGCTACAGGTACAAAAATGTACGAAAAAAAATAATTTTATTTCCTGAAAAAAAAAAAAAACCTGGGGTAAGTTGTTCAGTTTCGTTGACTCCCTTTCAGTTTGCGGGAAGCTGTCCCTTACACCCCGTATTATTTCACTATGGTTTTACTTGCTTGCTTTTGAGTCAGGAGCATCACTAGCATAGCTAGCTCGTACTATCAAAGTTTTAGAAATGTTGTGGTTGAGATCGTGATTACCAACTCACCACAAATATAATTTACCAACGGTAACACTCATTTCACATAAATATTAATTTCTAATTAGGTACAATCCATTGAGCAATCGTTGTCGCGAAACCACATTTTATCGTCGTAGAAAATCATGGGGATAGTCGGCGAACGTAAGTATGTAGTATGCCTGAATCGGTATCCTAGACGTTGTACCCCTAGTATCTATCTAACTGTTAGACCCTATGGAAAAGAGCAAAAGTGTGGTGCGCAATGGTTCAAGTCAAGTTAGACCAAAGAGCAAAAGTGTGGTGCGCAATGGTTCAAGTCAAGTTAGACCAAAGAGCAAAAGTGTGGTGCACAATGGTTCAAATCAAGTTAGACCCAATGGAAAAGAGCAAAAGTGTGGTGCTCATTGGTTCAAGTCAAGTTACTACAATATCTTCCCAGCGACGCCTGACCGTTTTGAAGGTCATGTCAAGAAATGCAGCCCATCACCTGAATTTACAGTACCTACACAAAAACTATCGAATCCCTTTTATGCCCCAGAAGAGAATTCGCTCCCTGTCCAGCATGGAATCATGTGAGAAAAATTGGCTTATGTAGAACCCAGAAACTGTGTCTTCGAACCCTTGCTATCCAGCATCCTGGTGTTTCAGGCTCTTATGCTGTTATCAGTGGTATAAAAGGGGTGCGCTTGCGCCGCCCGTGCTATCAGTCGCTGTCACCTCGCAAACAGCGCAGTCACACTCCAGTCTTGCCGCGCGCCGGACGCATTCCACTGTTCTACGTTCAAAATTCGAAAATATAAACAATGCCGAGATAACGACAATCGATGAAAAGATAAATATAACGTGCCAGTGCCGATAATATTTTGCGATATCGCGAACTCGTGAAACCTGTGGAAACATTCAGTTACTTTTGCGAACTTTTCACGCTGCGCTGAAGCTTCTGTTGCGGTGGGTGGTCATAATCACACTTCTGTCATGGTAAGTCATATATTTTAAAACTACATAATGATGTTTAAAAATTTGGAATGGGTCTGGTTTCCCTTCTGGGTTGTGGAGGTCAGATGGCAATCGCTCTGTGTATAAACCAGTACCCTCGTTCAATCCCCTATCTTAGGTAGCCGACCCCGTGAAATCCGGGAAAAGGAGATGATTATGAGAAAAGGATAGAGATGATGACAATAAAATAATAAATAAAAAACTACTTATAAGTGATAGTCTTCCTATAAACTTGAATAAATAAGTAAAAAAGAAACGTGGATGGAAAATACTTACGGGATGAAATTTTTAGTAAATTTATCATTATTAAAATAATACTTTTAATAATTAAAATTAGTTCCACACGATGTAAAGTACAATATTCTTTGGTCTAATAAAATACAATAAATAATTGATAATTAAATTAGACACACAAATAAAATTATACTTGCTTAACTTGAACTTGCTTTTCGCCCGCGGTTTCACCCAAGGCTGTAGTATTTTCACATGTTCACGGACAGATGAAACATCAGATGCTATTTAATTACAATAAGTTTAATTTTATATTATCTAACATCATATTTTTTGTAGTCAACGGACTATTAAAAAATAATAAACAGTAACCATAAACTAACAATTAATGCAATTACGTGGCTTCTGCGGTAGGCAACAATTTTTTAAACAATCTTGAATACATTAAACGTAAATAGGTATATTCTTAAGTAATATAAGTTTTACCCACGGTATTAATAAAAATAAAACATACATGGCTTTAATTGAAGAGACCGGATTTCAGACAAGGTATTTTTATAATTACCTAAAAGATAAAATAAAAATCTGATATGACACCGGCTGCCCTCACGGTCAAGACGTTTACCTTAATTTTATGGAGCTACAATCAGAAATTACCTGTTCATAATTAGTAACAGAATTTGATATACCTACCTACATTAGAATCGAGTATGTATTCATTCACCAGAAAATATGAGAAACCAGCTTGAACACCACCTGCGGTTGAATAAGTTTTCCCGTGGAAATGAGATATTTCCCCGCGGTAAAAGCCTAAGTAACCTTTGTTATATTCCAGGACCTAAATTATAATGTGTGCCAAGTTTCATCTCGAGTCGTACAGTGGTTAAAGCATGATTTAGTAACAAACACTCAAACATCCGAACTTAGCACTTATATAGAGTAGGATAACAAATCAAAATGCCCTTCCAGCCCGAGTCGAATTTTTGATTTGTTGTTTTTTCTCATATTTAAAAACTATTACATAGACCTTTTTACAAATAAATAGAAAAAATGTTAACCTTATGGAAATAATCATAGAATCACCATGTTGAATTAGAATCACATTACCAAAACTCACGGTAAATTTCATATAAAATTAAACGAGATTTCAATTAGAACAATATTTAATTGACATTTAGTTGACATGCCAAGATTAGCGATAAATTATCTATCGTTTTGGAACAATACACTGACTAAAATATTTTGTGGAATGCATGGGTTTTAGTTTAGGTGAATGAATCATAATAAACACTCTCATCGCATGAGTCTAGCAACTTTGAAAACAATAGTCAATAACAGGTACAATAAAGACATTACTTACAATGTGGCCGGAAACGATTTTGCACATCCAAATTAATTGTAGAGTCATTTTCATTTGGCAAATTGAATAAACATAACATAATGTGGTCTAAAAATCTCCGATTTAATTCCATGTTCCTGTCAATTTCGAGATAGGCAGATAACAGAATTTGGCAATGTATGAGGGTCACAAGTAAGTTAGATTCCTTGAACGCCATTTTCCAACTAGTTCAGATTCTTGGTTAATAACAGGCAAACATATAAAATGCGTCGGTAATAATATAAAGATCTAAGACAGTATATGTACTGGCCAAATTTTTCCTTCGCTGAAATTGAATTAACTGAATTATCATAAAAGTTTGAAATACATATTAATGAATGAGTCAGTGCTATTCAGCATCTACCTTTTTCCAATCCTAATATGATTTAATTACGACATAAAACTTAATATGTAGCTCTAATCCTTTATATCTTAAGATCACCTAGGTATACCACCGGTCACATTGAATAATTTAATATTAATATTAAACTTAAAAATAGAGGGGGCTCACCAAACTGCAAAAAAGTATTAGGAGATTTTATAGTTGGTCAAAGATATACTTAAATGTAGCAGGTACGTACATATACTCGTATGACGATAACACACCACAGGACACTTACACGACCTTACAGGAAAACTCATTAAGGCTCGTATAATTTATGAAGCGATTTCAAGATAGAGATCAACTTTATGTGTGTATTTGACAGGCCATTTTGTACTAAAATGACATTTCTGATAAGAGTAGTCTCAGAACAGAAGCTATTTATTGGCGGTTGACAATAGGGCTGTTATTTATGAAGCTTTCTCGGGATTGGGTATAGATTTGGAACTCGGTTTGGACTGAAATGTCATTTCTGCTGCGTACTCAAACTCGATGTCAGTCTCAAGAGCTGATTATTAATACGGGCCTAGGACTGGAAAGCTTAAATTTTTTATCTCTATGGTGATATATGTTGTTACTAGCGGAATAAACCTAGACAACCTCGATTAATTCAATCATTCGCCCAATTTGAGTACTAATCCTTGTATCTCAGTTGCAAATCTTGAGTGACGTGTGACGTATCGTATCTGATCGGCCCGAATTCTCATTTGGAAAGTAAATGTTAATCATTGTGTAAGTTCAGCAAATTCAGTACACGCAATGAATAAAAAATGTATTTGTCAATTAACACAGATCTGTAGCATATTGCAGGAGCACACACTGCACGGCGGCGGCGCCGCCAATCCTGTGTGACAACCTGTCACTACAGCAGCAGTATACAGATATTTCTTAAGCAACCCTCAAAACTAGTCAGACGTGGCGGAACGACCTTTGTTTGGGTCGTTGACGCTCTGCCTACCCCATTAGGGATAAAGGCGTCATTTATGAATGTATGTTAAAATGGGACGTCCTTTAAATATCCGGTATAGTTCCTCATTACAACAACTTAAGTACAAAATTTCGTACCGGTTTTGTTCTATTGTTCTGTCTAAGCGTAAGCGCTTAACAGATCCTCAATAAAGATATCTAATCTAAAGAACATTTTTGTTGATATGTTTGTTTATTTGCCAACATCCACGGATGTTACTTTGATAATTTTCCACAATTGAAGTGTGGGTTGCTAAACAGATGCTTTTGAAGATGCTCTTAAGATAACAGGTGAAAATTCTATTGAAATACGAGTATTACTATCGATATAGGTAAAGTACCGAGGAATACTTGTTCTCAATAGCATCCGATAAGTTATATTGAGGTTTATCTGTCAAGGTTTTTGAAACCGGCTAAGGAAATGCGGTAATTAAGTCTGTTTGACAGTTAGGGGACTACAGACGAAACTAATAGTTCTGGAGACACAGCATAGTCCTGTACCATCATTTTTGTCTAAATTTATTGACAACGTAACGTTAATTTTACTTCCGGATAGGGATACTTTCTGCAACCTCTAACTTCCTGTACCATTCTGTCTACTTTTGACTGCGGTCAAATGTCTTATCACCTCTGGAAGAGTCATTTAATTGGCCACGGTTCAAACAGTCGATTACAATTAAATGTAAATGTGGTTATGGACCTCTAGATCACAATAGCATCAATTATTAGCGAGCAGTCCTCATCTGAGGTCATTTCCTTGCTAATCGGCATTTCTCTCACGCGCCGACAATCTGATTTTCATACCGGTGTCCATTCTTTTCCGTCATCATCAAGCTGTAATAGTACATTACGATATAAGTGCGGTGGGTTGATCATTACAGCCGAGGCGATATTGCTAGCCCGAGCCGTAGGCGAGGGCTATAAGAAGGCAGAGGCTGTAATTATCAAAGCGCACGTATGTCGTACGACGTTTTATAACATATTTGCGAGGAAATAAATAGAACTAGATAAAAAAAATTAACAATACAGCGAAAAGAAAAAGCGCGCGGAATAATTTTTACTTATTCACAAATTAGGATGCGCGCGCATCAACGCTTTCTTTTTTAAGCCATAGTACAAAGAAACAAAAACCAGCCAGTATTACTAATTAAGTAAATTTATATTTTTTTGATTTTGTTACAGATAAATGGTTGTAATTTATTGTAAAAAATAATTAAATCAAAGAATTAAATGTTTATTTTATTATACTTTATCTCCCAAAGTTAATTTTATTTATAAAATGTTGACCACTTTTCTGCCATAAAAACTCTTTGCTAAGATTTAAAAAAGTACCGTTCGATAAACCGTGCGTTTTACCTAATTAAAAAAAAAACTCGTGTGTTTTACAGCACTCGTGCATTTTACATTACGATTACGCACAAGTACGTAATAAGATACAATACAATATTGAAATTGGTGTAATAGGAGACCCTTTACGAGCAAATGTGTTATAAAAAAAAGTACTACATTCCTTTAAACCACGTGTTCTACACTAATGATATTTAAAATCTTTCACAAAGCGGAAAAAAATTTGTTCAAGTAATGAGGTGAGCATTTTTGTATGGTGAAGGCAAATTTTTGATCGATTTTAAAATAAATTTGCTTGAAAATAAAATATGTCTAGTAAATAAAATAAAAATCTCCTATATGGACACATAGATATATAGCACGCGGGTTTTCCTGAAGGAATATAATAATTTTGTGAAATATGAAATCAATGTTGAACATTTTCCCGCTGTAAAAGTTAAAAAGTACTGTAATGTAACCTTTGCGTCACTTCACTGCTAAAATAATTTGTTTTAGTTTTAAGTAACGTCAATTATTTTTCACACCTTTACAAATACTGTGCAACCGTTGACGAATTTATTATTCGGATTTTATTTTTTCGTTTTCAATGATACACTTACTTATTAAATTTCGTTACTTGGGTACTACGATATAAAACTGCCAGACCAGATTGTTTTTAACGTGCCCTCGGGAGCGGGGAATGATTAATTAAGCCGGTGTACTTATTATAAAAACGTTGTGTAAACGACCTATCTTCCATGCTGGACTGGGAGCGATAGAAAAACATAGAATGTGCCAGCTGCATCTCCTCCCGTGCATGCTGTAAAAATTAGCTAAGGAATTCGAGGATTTCAGTGTATTGTAATTTAGGCGATGGGCTGACAACCTGTCACTACAGCAATATACAGATCTACCTAAAACAACCCTCAAAGCTTGTCAGACGTGGCGGAACGACCTTTGTTTGGGTCGTTGACGCTCTGCCTACCCCATTAGGGATACAGGCGTGAGTTTGTATATATGTATGTAAACGCCCTTTTACGGAGTAGCTGACACTACTCTAGGAATAGAGTAGTGGCGTGACTATACCTACGTACGTTTTTGCAACAATAAAAAAAATAAAATAAATCACACTGCTAAATTGCCGCGCAAACTAAGGAAAATGGTCAAGTATTTTTTCCTCTTGTGCGTGGCAGACAAAGCAAAGGAAACATTGATACAGCCAACCAATAGGCCAGTAGACGCAAGGGCTCTTGGCACGTGACGTCACGTCCGTTCGGGTGCGTCATGTTCGGAAAAACGGACACTTCCGGTCAACTGAAGTTTGATGACCTTTTAGTGTATTTGAAATATTTTATTATATCGTCCGGAAAGTTCAACATTAGATACCGTATTTTTTTCATGTCTTCGCAGACGTGTACAGGTTTCCTCACGGTGTTTTCCTTCATCGAAATTGAGCCGAATAACCATAAATATGAAATCGCGTGGTGGGATTCGAACCGCGACCACCCTATTTTCTTATCTTTGTGTACCTATATGAAAATATTGTAACCAATAATTTTACGAGTAAACCCATGACATAACATGACCATTGGCCTTTGATTTCACGTTCATAACTGGAACCCTGCTTTAACCCATGGCTTAACCATGGTTTCTGATTTGATCCAAGGATTCCAAGCTCGTGCTACTTATAATACCTCTAGTAGTTCAGTGGCTCTTATAGGTAAATGTTTGTTTTATATATTTTCATGTTTTTAGGGTTCCGTAGTCAACTAGGAACCCTTATTACATAAAGTAATTTATTACAACTTTACTAAATATACAGATCGATCTGGAATAACCCTCAAAATTTGTCAGACGTGGCGGAACGACCTTTGTTTTGGTCGTTTACGCTCTGCCTACCCCATTAGGGATAAAGGCGTGATTATATGTATATGTATGTATTGTATTGAATGCTGTGACCGTGAACACTTCTGTATCGAGTTTAGCATGATTTATTATCCTAGCTATAGGCCTGATGCCTTTGACGAATCAGTTTTCTTTTCAATATTTACTTACTAACTTGCATAGCAAATTACTTATTCAATTCCTATAACTGGAATTTAATTATGGAAATGTTTTCTTTTAAAATTCAAGAAAAAGACGTAGGTACTTAATCCTTTACATCGTATAAAACAAAGTCGCTTCCCGCTGTCTGTATGTATGTATGCTTAATTAGATCTTTAAAACTACGCTACGTATTTTGATGCGGTTATTTTTGATAAATGGAGTGATTCGTGAGGAAGGTTTTTAACTGACTTTTACCACGGGAAAGTATATCATTCCCATGGGAAAAGATATTCTTAAGGGCTGGACGAAGGGCGGGTCCGTTAGTATTTTATATTTCACTAGAATAATCACAGTTTTGTAGTGATGGCTCAAAAATGGTGCAAAGTGTTATCAGACCATAATGTTTTTTCTACCCCTATAGACGTGATTGTGACTCTGTTTGTAGCTGTACGTGTGCTATGTATATTTATAATGAAAGGTCGTAGCTTTGCTGGTGAATGAGTAATTGGTAATTCGAAGATAGAGAAAAACTTAAACCTACCTATGGTGTATTAATAATACAATAGGTAATGTCTATTGCGTTGAGTGAGCACTAGCTATAGTCACATAGGTAGGTACCGTAAAATCATCTTCAAGCGACAAATGATTCTCTAAATGGTGTCTTAAACCATTAGAAGTCTTCTTATTGGTCGCACAAAGGAACATTAAAATACTATTGTTGATATATTTAAAGAATAATGACTACCACGCGCAAATATAATTAATCTTTCTTTTTACGACTTGAAGTAGTGACGTAGGTAAATGTTATTTTGTCAAATTACTGGCACACACATGAGACATGAGACAATCCAATTTGGTCTCATGGTGTGTGAGGCACTCTGCTTTTCCACTAGTCCATAGTGGGTATCTAATAATAATAATAGTCCTCCCACCGATTTTCGGTGATGGCGGCCAATCTCACAGAGATAAGCCAACCGCGCAGGACTAGTTTTTAGTGCCCAAGTGTTTTCGCAATACACAAGCGCACTCTCTATTCCTTCAATCTCTTATTCTGATGGGACAGATTGACTGACACGACCAGAGAGAAATCAGATGCAGGACCGACTATTTACATGCCCATCCGACACCATGAATCATCAGAAAACAACAATACAAAGTCATTGTCCCCCGCCGGGAATCGAACCCGGGACCTTCGGCTCGTGAGCCCATGGTTTAGACCGCTAGACCACGGAGGCAGTTATGAGTATGTTATCTAGCTAGACTGTAGCGCTGCTTACATAGATGATAGTTCATTTCCCATCGTTTGCAATAAAGAAATCACCATAAAATTAGTGTGAAGGAATAACTCGTTTACCTTTCTATTGTTTTTTTCCTACTTTGTTACATAATACCGGATATCTTCCGGACATGTCGCTAGTTGCAGCATAGAAAGACTGCTGGACAATAGTGCACCAGTCTGACACGGCATGGCGTGGCCTGATTCAAGGCCATAGTTTCTTTATAAAAATACTGCCTCCGTGGTCCAGTGGTCGGAGCCTTGGGCTCCTGACCAGAGGTCGGTTTGATTCCCACGGAGGAACACAAAAGTTGAAACTTGTTATCAGATTTTTACCAGTTTGTTTGGGACAATGCAGGCTGAATTACTTGAGTATCTGTCAAGGAAAAAAGTTCCGTGCTTTGGTGGGTACGTTAAATCGTCGTGAGTCCGGTCGCTGTCTTTGAAACTGGTCGTCATACAAAGCATGTCAGGGGCCTAGGCTGATTAAAGGATCTGATTCTCTGATGAAGATAGAATAAGAACCTCTTCCGGATATTAGCTTAGCTAGTTACAGTATGGAAAGACTGCTCAATAGTGCACTAGTCTATCACGGCATGGCATGGACTGATTCAAGGTTATGGTTTCTTTATAAAAACACCTACAAGGTAAAACGTTGAACTAAGAAAAAAAGTTGTGTTTTCTTTTTGCTTTGCTTCGGATTATTATTAATACTAAATAGTAGAGGCAATGGGGGACAGAACAGAACCATTCTGAGTGTAATTTCTTTTTTGATTGATTTTTAATAAATATAATAAATATCTGGGTGGCTAAAAAAATTAAAAACGTTTATACTTAAAACTGATGGCTAAAATAACTGTGGGTCTCATCCATCATTTGAAAAAAAATGCACATTTAGATTTAATAATCGAGTTAAAAGTATAGAAGTTATTGATTTGAGTAGTCAATATTTACAAGCCAGTGACGTCACAAGCCAGTATTTTCATACAAAAAAGCGTTTTTGACTTTTCATAAAAAGTTGCTGATTTGACTAGTAGTCAAATAGCGTACGCTATATTGAGTAGTAACTTAGCAAATATTTGTGAAAATAACTATGGTCAAGTTTAAAACAATAAGATGTTAAAGCAAAATCCATTTTAAGGTATATTTAAAGGAGATATACTCCCGCAGGACGGCTAAAACATAATACATGTACTCGTATTAGCTGTTTAATTGCTGTTTAACGTCTGTATATCGCACTCGGATCTCTACATTTGTATACAGGGTGTAAAAAAAGTACTGCGTTCCTTTAAACAACATGTTCTACTGATGATACGAAACAACTTTCCCAAAGCGCAAAAATTTTAGCTCGAAAAAAGAATTGACCTTTTTACACCCTGTATACAGGTCAGTGGAGCAATTTTCACATAATCATAGCAACCAACTGGTTATTTTTCCTCTAGGTACAATATTTATGTAGAGACTATAATGATTATAGTTATTATCAAATAAGGAAAAAATACCGAAGACGTGCGCTAAAAGTCTACAATAATAGTAGATTTTATTACGTGGGAGCAAAATTATATTTTTAAGGCGAGGGCGCTTTTTTGAATCCAGAGCGAAGTGAGGGATTCTAGAGTAGAATCCCGAGCGTAGCGAGGGATTCTTAAGTAGAATCCTGAACGTAGCGAGGGATTCAAAGTACGTCGCCCGAGCCAAAAATATTTTTGCTCCTGAGTGATACACTCTACTTTTCATCCCCATCTATGAGAAAAAAAGGCGCCTAATTAACACTTGCAGCTGTAAATATTATAGAATAAGAATGTTATAGGTACTTCCACTGCTAGAAGAATTATTTAATAATTCGTAAAAAGAGTCGAAAACACGGGCTCCTTAAAAAACCTTGCTGCCTACGTGCCGTGCCGTAGTTCGTGCATTTTCAATTTGTTTCTTTTTAATCAGCCGTCGCGCAGTCTAACCAGCCAGTAGTGTTTATTCATACCATAATTTTAATTCGACATCTAACTATTTTCTTTTCGTTCCGCGTCATGCCAAATCAAGAAAAAAAATAAAGATGTTCCAAATTCAAAAAGTGCGATTAAAAGTTCTTTTAATCGCACTTATTTTCATAAAGAGGATTAAAATCTCATTTTTACCCGGCTGGGACAGTCTCTAGCAAAGAGTAGGGTAATAGTACCTATGTCGCTTAGAAGCATCAACTTTAGGCGCACTTATATGCGATTAAAGTCGTCGTTTTTGAATAGATGGGATGAAAAAATTGTTTACTTGTATGGAATTTGACACTCACTTATTACGATAAGGAATAAAAAAAAAATAAAGAATGAATTATTATAGTTTGAGAATGTAATATAACAAGTGTAACATTAATAATATGCATAAGTAATTATGTATATTCCGCCAGTGTTGATAAACACTCAAATTATGTGCATATTATTATTTGAACCATAGATCTTTTAGGTATATATTTTTTTTATTTTACTGACTAAAATATCGAGTAACATTTTTGTTACTTTCTTTTTGCAAATACTCTTAACTTATTTTATAAGCTTATTTTTTTCTTCCATGCTAGACTGGGAGCGATAGAAAAACATAGAATGCGCCAGCTATATCTCTTCTCGGGCATGCTGTAAAAACCAAAGTGTAAGTGTATTGCAATTTATAGGCGATGGGCTGACAACCCGTCACTATAGCAATATACATAACCATCTGTAAAAACCCTCAAAACTTGTCAGACGTGGCGGAACGACCTTTGTTTTGGTCGTTTTTGCTCTGCCTACCCCACTAAGGATAAAGGCGTGATTTGTGTATGTATGTATTTTATAAATCTTCCGTTCTTAAACAGTTTCTTAGAAACTGTTATTTGACTCACAAAAATTTGAAGCAGTTGTTGTAGATAGTTTTACCAATAAAAAATAACTAGGCTTTTTACAGAAGACAAAAAAGTGGGATTTTGTATTTTTTATGATCTGCTCACAGACCGTGACTTTAATGTAAAAAGTTGAATCGTGGTTTAAAACCAATTGTGGTAAAGAGCTGACATCGAATTTTGTCTAAACTAAGCATTTATCATAATTTTGTTCAGCCTTGGTTTTCTTCCATGTTGGACTGGAAGCGATTAAAAATCTATAGAATTTACCAACTGCTTGGTTCTCTTCCTGTTGTTGTACTAATTATACATTTGC
The DNA here is from genome assembly GCA_029255725.1 of Scrobipalpa atriplicella. Lineage (NCBI taxonomy): Eukaryota > Metazoa > Arthropoda > Insecta > Lepidoptera > Gelechiidae > Scrobipalpa > Scrobipalpa atriplicella. The sequence goes on from JARACY010003424.1 coordinate 15,631, forward strand.
ATTTTATATTAATACTATCTATTAAAAAAAACCGCATTCAGATCCGTTGCGTAGTTTTAAAGATTTAAGCATACATACAGACATACATACATACATACAGACAGCGGGAAGCGATTTTGTTTTATACTATGTAGTGATAGTGATTACCTACTAGAAATCGACTTACTATGATTTGACTTTGAGTTATAACTTTATAAGGTAGGTACATACATCATATCACGCCTTTATCCCTAATCGGGTAGGCAGAGCGACGAAACGACCTAAACAAAGGTCATTCCGCCACGTCTGACAAGTTTTGAGGGTTATTCCAGATAGATCTGTATATTGCTATAATGACAGGTTGTCAGCCCATCCTCTTTATAATGGGAATTATTTGCAGTAAATTTTGCGATAAATTCAATTGTTACAATATTTTCGATCAAGCATTTAAACAAAGTACTTTGAAATAAAATATAAAATACAGATCAACTAATTTATGCCAAAAACCGGCTACTTTTTATTACTTAGGAACGACGAAGCGAAAAATTAGGCATATTAAATATTAGATTTACTCAGATGTACTAATTTATGCAAAATAAAACCAGTATTAAAGTAATCAAATATTTCTTGTATGTCAAGGTGGCGCAAAAAGTAAGTTAAAAAAGCGACCAGACGATAATTAATTCAAAATATAAATAAATTGTTGTAAGGTGCCAAACGATGCCTTTGGTCGTGCCCATGTAATAAAAACATAACCCTTCCTTGACAGTCGGGTAAAAATAGGTAATATTTTTATCCATGCTGGACTGGGAGCGATAGAAAAACCACAGGAAAGACTTAGATTGTTCCAGCTGCCTTTCCATCCAGGCATCATCAGGCATGCTGTAGAAGTCAGCAAAAGGGATTCGAGGGTTACAGTGTATTGTAATTTAGGCGATGGGCTGATAACCTGTCACTATGAGCAATTTACATTTCGATCTAAAATTGCCCTCAATACCTGTCAGACGTGGCGAAAGCGCCTTTTACCAAGGGATATTTATGTACGTGTAATTTTTTTTCGTTGTCACTAGGCAAACTTTAACTCTGCCACAGGACCCTGCGCCAAGCAGCTGACTGTTTCGTTAGTGTGTAGGAAGGGATCCAAGTGCCTTCTGGGCGTCTGGAGGAGCTCATAGACTCATCATCAGTCCTCCATCAAGAGCAAAACCATTGCCAAAAAAATTATAACTGTTTTTTTTGCAATCAAATATCTTTAACATGGATGGTGTATTTAACGTAATTCAAACTATGTAGGTACTTAGTTTGTTAAAGATATTGGATAAAAGAAATTTCAAATCAGATTCATTTCACTTTAGGTAATAAATTTATTTATGTGTTTTAGGAATGGGAAATACAAAACGTTCTCTTGAAGTCTCTGGCAGTTTTGACTAATTGCATCACCCAGATTAATTAGATACGGTCATTCATACTGCAATCAAGCGTAAAATGTAAAACAGCTGGGAAACTTTTCTAGATTTTCGAGAAATCTCTTGAAATTCTAAGTTTAAAGTGAGCGGGCCGAGGGCGGCTGGTTTCCTTAACCGCAAGATCTAAAAATAAGTAGATACTTAGTAGGTACACTCTAAATCTAAAGCCGATTTGTAAAAATAATTATTCTAATAAGACCGCACGCAGCCAATCGATTTCACCATAAACATAGACGTGTTTTTATTGGATTTTATACTGACTGTATTTTTTATTTTAAGTCAAAACGAAAAGAAGCAAAAACTAGCTAACTTTAGAACGTTATTTTTTTCTTGGACGCAAAGGATAACTCATGGTCACATCCGTTATGGCTGTTTTTTATTTATTGAATTTGAATAAAAAACAAGAGTGGTACGAAAAATACAAAAAGATGATAGGTAACGTTTTTGTTTTGCTTGTTGCAGATGCTGATCGTGCTGGCCACGGCGCTGGCCGCGGTGACAGCCACGGTCCCCCCTTCCTGCGACCACCCCGTCTACTGCGACAGCAAACTCCTCCACCACGTGCAACTCAGCGAGATCTACAAGGACTCCAAAACATTCGTCGACTTCATCCTCAAGCAAGATCAGAACACAACGCTGCAAGCCTTCGACGTTTTACTCAACAAGACTAACAACAACCCCAGCAAAGAAGATCTCCAAGTTTTTATAGACAAGTATTTCGATACTGAAAGCTCTGAGTTAGAAGCCTGGAACCCGCCAGACTACGATCCCAATCCTGCATTCTTAGCCTTTATTCGAGATGAAGAACTCAGGCAATTCGCTAAAGATGTCCACGCGATCTGGCCTACCCTCGGAAGGAAGGTAAAGGAGGTGGTGAAGCAGAACCCGGAGCACTACAGCTTCATCCCCGTATCACACGGTGTTATCATACCAGGGGGAAGGTTCACTGAGTTGTACTACTGGGATACTTACTGGATTATCGAGGGTCTACTCATCAGTGGAATGGAGGATACCGTCAAAGGAATGATTGCGAATTTGATCGAGCTGTTGGTGAAACTTGGGCACATCCCCAATGGTAGTAGATGGTACTACCAGGAGCGTAGCCAGCCGCCACTGTTATGCGCTATGATGTATATTTACGTCAAACACACAGGCGATATCGATTTCCTGAAAGAAAATATCGATGCGCTGGAATCTGAGCTCCAGTATTGGTTAGACACGCAACGAATCACCTTCAGTGTAGACGATAAAGATCGAGCATACACTCTACTGAGGTACTATGCTCCTAGCTCTGGGCCACGACCTGAGTCATACAAGGAAGATTACAAAAATGCACAAAGGTTCGGAACTGCTGAACGGCAACTGGAGTTCTACATAGATATAAAGAGTGCAGCAGAAAGTGGATGGGACTTTTCAACGCGTTGGTTTATTGATCAGAAGGGAGACAATACTGGCAACTTAACTAACGTTCACACTCAATACATTATTCCAGTTGATCTCAACTCCATTTTTGCGAATGCGCTTCAAAATATGGCAGACTTTCAACTTCTACTAAAAAACAGATTTAAAGTTACCCACTGGGCCCGGCTAGCTCGTCAATGGAGGGCTGATATTGAGGATGTATTGTGGAATGAGGTGGACGGAGTATGGTACGACTACGACCTAAAAGATAAGATTCACAGAAGATACTTCTATCCGAGTAACGTCGCTCCTTTGTGGATGAGAGCAGTAGAAAAAGACATCCTAGAGAAACACGCTCCGCGGGTAGTCGAATACTTGCGTCAGTCGCATGGACTGGACTACCCTGGTGGAGTGCCCACGTCGCTCATCCACAGTGGCGAGCAGTGGGACTTCCCCAACGCTTGGCCTCCTCTAGTCAGCGTCGTCGTCAACGCACTCCAAGCATTAGACTCAGAAGAGGGATACAAAATGGCCTTCGAAGTCGCTCAGACTTGGGTTAGGTCGTGCTACATGGGCTTCAAGAAATCTGGCAAGCACATGTACGAGAAATATGACGCCCAAGAACCGGGCAAATTCGGTGAAGGTGGTGAATATCAAGTCCAAGAAGGGTTTGGATGGTCAAACGGAGTCGTCCTAGAGTTTCTCGCCAAATATGGAAATGAAATGCGAGCGCAAGACGATGGAAACGAAGACAGCAGGAATTCTGTCGCTCCGGTCAGATTCCTTAAGGTTTTGGGTATAGGTGATTATAGTCCAATTAGTCCTGAGGTTCCTAAAGGTCCTGAAAGTCCAGCTGCTCCCCAGAGTCCCAGGGCTCCTAAAGCTCCTAGCAGCCCCAAGGAACCCCAAAGTCCTAAAGTTCCTAGCAGCACGTAATTTGATCTAAAAAAAACCTTTGTGAAGGTAACAGGAGAACAAAATAGTACTTACTTGAACATAATTATTTATAAATATTATGTACAAAAAATAAGTACAAAATCGTGCAAGGTACACCTACCTAAATTTTTGTTGCAACTGCAATTTTTTTTTACTAAAAATACTAACATTTAACAGGTTCCTACGTTTTTACGAAGAATACAAAACGATATACCTACCTAATATTATGTATTAAGTAATAAACGATTTAAATTAGTTTAAAAATGTTTGAATTGCTATTAAAATATTTCATTTGTTATTTCTGTAGAATTTAAGTAGGTACAAAATAATAGATAGGTAGATTCTATAAATATTTTACGAGATAACATTTTTACCAAATGTGCCATACGCATTTCACTACAAGTGGTTTATAGTTTTTTTTAATTTTATTTTGATCTAATGCATTACGAAGTTTAACTTTGTAAGGAATATCTTAAAACAGTGTATTATAACAAGTCACTGATCATGATGATTGTCAATATCATTGACTTGTGCGTCGGAGCATAACTAATTATAATTCGTAACGGGCAAGTTCGGTTTCGACAAAAACATAAGTACATGTTATGGTTGTGCACTAAAGCCTTATAAAGGTTTTAATGGGGATAAAAACGCAAATCTAATTGCAGATGGCGCCACTGTTGAGTGTTCCAAAAAAGACCAATGAGAAGACACAAAACTAACATTGATATTAACATTGACAGATTACTGACCAATCACAGGAAAAAGGAACACTCAACAGTGGCGCCATTTAGTTCTTAGTTTTTAACCCCATTCTATATTTAGTAAACTAACAGACAGGATGAAACTTTATTATTAAAACTTCTTCATTATTATTAAAGTATTGTTGTTGTCAAACTTATATTATAATTAAGTTAATAAAAGTTATCTGAGAAGAATTGAAATTATATTTATGTACTTAAAATATTATATTTGTAATTAATAGTTAAACAAAAAATGTTACCTTTACTTGTAGGTTTACGTTAATTTAAATACATAACTTAAATAACTTAAATTAATTTAAAAATATATGAAATGGCTGTGTCATTGTGTGTTTTTATTACAATTTTCCGATATAATCAAATGTAGTGTTATACATACAGGGTGTTAAGAAAATAGCTGACCATATTTTAGGGTGTGATTCTGCTCATGATACTGATCAACTTTCCCTAAGCAACATAGGTCGAAATATGAAAAAAAATTGGCCCTCCCATTCAAATTGACTCGAGCCGCTGACATCATTTGTATGGGAGGGCCAATTTTTTTTCATATTTCGACCTATGGGTCATTCTTTGAGAGGTCGAAATTTTCGGTCACACGCTTAATACTCTAATGATATAAAACGCACAGCTTAAAACTCTTTTTTATATGTTTGTTTGTTTAATTAACTACCTAAAATTCCTAATTTCAACATAATATTACAAAATACGTTAAACTAAACCATAGTTAGAAACCTGAAATCGGGGTCAAAACTAGCGTTCTTCGCGTGTCACACTCTGCTCTTCCGAAATTGAAAAGCTTATAGCAATTTATTTACCTGGACTATGTCGTACTTTTTACCCATGAAAATGATCCTGGTAAACCACAGATTTATTTAAAATAATAAACTACACACATATTTAAACACCAACATTCACAAAACAAGCACTTTGTGTCGGTCACACGTTTTTGAGACTTCTGAGCGCGCGGTTTGAAACGACTCTTACGTCTCAACGAAGCTAACTATGACCAGGAAAACACTCCCGCCATTTGCCAGTCCTGACATGGCATCTGAGGAAAGAGGACTGGTGACTCATCACAGTTCCCGAAAAAAAATAGAAGGTGCTTAATTTTCGAGACCAACATTTTTCTACCTACTCAGATCACTCAAGTGGACATGTGTAATGTATGATAGAATAACACTTTGAATCTGTTTTTACTATTATTAACTCGTAAATATAACCGAGACTTTGGATTAATTTAAAAAAAAGGAATTTATTGCATAGTTTAGAGAGAAATTGCGAAAATACCCTAAATTCGGTCACTTGGGTGGCGTGATTTGGGTGGCATTTTGTCCACCAAAGCGACATTTCACACCACTCAAGTGACTTATCTTATTACTTAAACAAAATTCATATGAATACCGCTTTCTTATTGTAAAGTAATTAATGTAAAACATTATTTATGAAGCGTATAGTGATAATCTTGTCTGATAGCTCGTTTATTATGACTTTTCGTTTTAAGGAGAACATTTTTGTCTTGGCAGACAGCTGACTGATAATCCTTCGCCCCGGAACTTCTTCCTTGGCGGAAATCTCCTTCGGACATACTCAGGCTCCCTAGCGAGGCAATCCACGCGGCCTGCAACTACAGGCCGGTCCCTGGGTTCTTCTTTAGCTACCCTCCGCGGTCAAGCCCACCGTGTGAGACCCCATGGCAAGTCGTGCAATGAACTGGTCGATGTTCTCCCACTCGAGATCTCGGTGAAACACATCGTTTCTCATATATATTGGAGTCTTTATTGCCGATCGGACAGTAAAGTCTTCCTGGGCTCTGATCTTCTTTTTCAACGAGTTGCACGCGAGAGCATACCAAGCGGGCGCCGCGTACGTCAGCCTTGCGCGCAAGTACGTTATGTAGATGTTGAGCTTGGTTTTCATGGGCAGTTTGCTATCTTGCCGCAGTTTGGCTCGGGATGCCTTGACTTGTCCCACCGCGTTCGTGTTTTTTCATGGTGAGGTTCCTGTCTATGGTTATACCGAGATGTTTGACAGGGCTTTGAACACCTGTCCATGGAGGCAAAGTGGGGATGGTAAGTGGCATCTTCCTATGATTAGAGCCTGTGTCTTGGCAACGTTTGCTTTCACGCGCCAATGGCTCAACCAGCCTGGGAGCGCGTCGACCGTCGGCTGCATTTTCTTGGCTGCATGCTGTGGTTTGTAGGACGCTGAGATGAAGGCCGCATCGTCAGCGAATAGAGCCAATTAAACGTCACCCACTCTGGGTATGTCGTCCGTGTAGTTGGAATAACACGCTGAGGAGAGACAGCCAGCTCCCTTGAGGGACTCCCGCTTCGATGGGGTGTTCAGTGGATCTGGCACCTTCGACGGCCACGTGGAAGTTTCTGCCTCTGAGGAATGACTCGATGGTCTTGACGATCCTTCTGGGTGTTGAGGTTTTCGACAGTTTTTAGACGAGCCCGTCGTGCCACACCCTGTCGAATGCCTTTTCCATGTCAATTATTACGAACACCGAGTATTCCATCTTGTTCATCCTCGTAGCCATGTCATGGTTCACTCTAGCAGGTTAGAGAGTTGTGGAATGCTCTAAGCGAAACCCGAACTGTTCTGGTCTTGGGTATGTGAGGCAGGATAAACTTCTCTAACACTTTGGAGAGCGTTGGTAGCAATAAGATGGGCTGATAACTCTCCGGGTTGGCCAAGTTCTTGCCTGGCATCGGAAGCACAATAATTTTTGCGCTTTTCCATGGTTTGTGGTAATGACCAGTTCTGAGGATTCCGTTGAAGACTTGGGTGATTGCTTAAACGGTCTTCTTGGGTAGATTTACCCCAACTCATGTTTGATTCAGTTGGTGGTTGAGATGGTTCTTTAATGGAGGGAATCTGGTGAAGAACTTTCTGGTGCGCTTCTTTTCCTCTAGCAGGTCTCGCAAGTGTTGTGGGAGTAGTGGTTGCATTTTGTTCTTGGATTGAACATCCTTGAGCTTTCTCCAATCACCACAAAATGGTGTGGTGATTTTAGTGGTAGCTTGGTCGATTTCTCCAGGGGTCGATACGGGATGGTCCAGTTGGAAGGTTTCCATTTAACGGTAATAATTGCAGAAATTACGACTATGCCTTAAAGGGTTTTTCCGTTTACTTATTATAACGTAAGAGATTTCAGGATAAGATTTGCAGTTCGCATTTAAGTTTTTGAAGTAAACAAACTGTAATAATATCATTAAAAGTAATCAAAAAGGATATTAAACTCATGCTGACGGTGGTAATCTTTCACTTTTTCCTCATAATAATAACAAAGTCACTCGAGTGGCACAATATGTCACGTTTGGTGGCATCGAAAATTTCGAAAATTAATTCTGTTGTAACCTGTGGTTAGATATGAGTAATTTTTTGTAATTAAACTTTTATTGATCTCTTTATTATTCTCCAATATAAAAAAATGGCAAAAACGCACAAAAAAAATTCGCCACTAAAGTGACCCGAAGAATCATTTCTGAAGAACGACCCCTATGTTCCTTGGGGAAAGTTGATCAGTATCATGAGCAGAATCATATCCTAAAATATGGTCAGATATTTTCTTAACAACCCGTATAGCTATTTTTTGTCAGTACGCAAACTGATAGGGGTTGCTAGACAACGAAATTAAACAATATTTCACGAAAAAAAAATGACTACTTCAATCAGACAATTTTAATGGAGAGGTCGTATTATTTTTTTGTAATTTTTTTCTTGAAAGTTTTTGAAAATTCTTGTCTGAAAAACCTATAAAATAACCCTGTATCTTTTGTGATTTTCACGCTTGTTCAGTTCACTACTCTATTTTTGTATTAGCTAGTTAGTTCGTTTTTCAGAGCAGCACAGCGAGTCAATTCGGATTCGGCTCGCTGATATGAATATTGATTTATTAACATTTCTCGAACTCATTTAAGTATTCCAATGCTGCCGAAAGAAGATTGATTATTCACATCTACCTAATTCGTTATTTACATATTTCGAATAGGTTACGGTTTAGGTACATTAACTGTCTAATATAGGTACCTGTATTATGTTCTATGAATCCAATGTATTCCGTTCCGTCGGTGCGTGAGAGTGCCTGTGCAATTAACAGGTCATATTTTGGGTGAGCTAGCTCCATCGTCGACTCCTCTGTCTGCCTGACCTTGTGTCAAGACAAGAGCTACCATTTCTAATAAAAAATAACAATATCGTTATATTATATTATATATCGTTACTTGGTTTTTTCCATCTTTCAAATAGGCTACAGTTCACGGCTGTATCCCTTAAGGGGTAGGTAAATAATCAACGAACTCATTTGCGCACCTCTGACAAGTGCGGTGCTCCCAGACTCCAGCGCAGCAACTGACACTCTGTGTATTGTTTTATGTAGGAAGTCTTTTTTTTTTTTAGATATTTCGCCGCATGTTCATAGAAAAGTTCGCGGTCCAACGAAACCCTTATTTTTGGGGAATGTAAATTCTCGCGTGAAAACATGCCTTGTTTTTGTATTTTCTTAAAAAATACTCTACTTATTGAAACTATTTTAGAGGTTTTACTCCAGACCATTTCAAAGTAAGTATTTTTGCGTCGCAGTTCTTTGGTAGAATTCAAATTAGTACATAAATTAAATATGTGCAAATATCGTCTGGCGTCTGCCGTGAAAGATGGAGGTGTGCTGTGCCTGTCTCTGTATTCATTTGAATTGATTATTCATAAAAAACCGACCTTTATTAATGTAAATAGAAATAAGATGTTTGACAAGTCTGTTTGTTTAGAAAAACTTAGAATGTTCCAGCTACTGTAGAAATCATACTGACAAGTGTTTCAGCTTGTTTCAGGGAGGTGAGGCTATAACAACCTGTCTTAACCTATCCGACCCTGAAGATTAGCCAAAAAGGTATCGAAACTCTCTCAAGTTCTGTTCTATGCAGAAGAGTCCACACTACACTCTCATCTCAATTCATCACACCACCTTAAGTTTCCTAGAACAAACTGGATTTTTCAACTGGCTTGCATCAGCCTTTGTATGGTTATGCCAAGCCCCCGAACCAAGTTTTTAGCCCAATGGCTCAGACCATTGACCACGGAGTCAGCTATAGTGCAATCGATTCGTGGAGAGCATGACTTAACTAAATCTTAACCAAAATTGTTGCCGTCTCTTTCTGTTCTCTCAGGATAGACAAAGACAGGTGACCATTTTAGTCAAGAATCGGTACCAGTAGCTTGTTATCTAAAGGCTAAGTGGGGCGGCTTATTAGGTAATAATCTAGATTTTTTTACATCATTGGTCATGCAAGGATTCACAGGCGCCATATTAACATAGAAATGTGCATGAAGATGTTGGTTTGGTTTATAAATCTAGTTTTGCGGATTTAAGTTTGTCATAAGATAAGGAGCTCATTTTAGGGTTCCGTAGCAATATTTGATTTTCGTAATTATTGTGGCGTGTAAAATTATGTAATATTTAATGATTTTTATTGTAGACAAAACGTGTGGATGTGGACCAAAAAGAATATTTTTTTTATTAATGGAGCTATTTCCGAGCAAGTGGGAGAAAAGTAAAATTTATTAGGTTATTTCGTATGTGAAAGTAATTTTTTTTCATTTCCTGAATGAATTTTCTGGTGAAAATTATTCAGTTTCGTTGACTGAGCAACCCCTATCAGTCAGTACGCTGTCCCTTACACCCCGTATTTTTTTAATTAGAGTACATATTTTATCATGTCCATGTCCACAATGAAGTTTTAGCTGGTAACGACATCTAACGACGTATAACCATTATTAAATGTAGAGCAGCAATCTAACTGTGTGAATCGCTAACGAAACGACTCTACATTATCGTTGGTCGCATGTTTCTAGCTGGTTTCCGTCTGCAAATGTAGATGGCGTTACTTTGTCGTATATAAACACGTATTTTGGTGCAAGCAAAAATTAATCATAATGAAAATTGAAGGTTTGGGTCCTTTATGCCTACGTCGTAGCTATTTGCTACGCCGTAGGCGTTATTTTGATGGAATACTGTAAACTAGCTTCTCGCCCGCGGTTTCACTGCGTTGAATGGGATTTACAGTGGAAATGAAGGTTTTCTCTCCGCGGTGAATATATTCCTATGGTGCATATGTCCTATTCCAGGACCTGAACAATACGTGTACCAAGTTTCAACTCAATGAAGCGTGATTGAGTAACAAACAACCGAAAATTCAAACATCATCGCATCGACAGGCAAAAAAAACCCTCACAGACTTAGCTCAAAATTGAAATAAATTCGTAACTCAATTACCTATGTTTAGTAGCTAGTGTAGCTACTACTTGATGAATTGATTCATTAATGTAATAAATCCATTCGATGTACATGCATTTAATTGATTTACTTGATTTATCATAGAGTCACGGTTGTTTCCCAGAAACTGATGGATGAAAACATTCCACATTCCGGTGCTTGGTTGAGGAATTTAAATTAAAATGCCCCAAAAAATATTCAGATCTTTTTTATCGTGTTTCGAAAACTTGACTTAAAGATAAATCCAAGGAATGGATGGCAGCGTTTCCTGTGAATTCATTTATCATCCTGTTCTGAACTTGCCAATGCGCCTGCCGAGTGTGGCGAGTGTGATAATAAAAACCGAATTATCAGGAGTGCCACTTCCTACAGCAGACTTTTTAGTATATCATATTTAAAATGTATGTTATTTCTTTGTTTCTGACCTCATTTCCGAAGGTAAATAAGTACCTACTATTAAAACATAGGTTTGTGTTTTATACTTTAAACTTCATATTGGGTCCTTACATATGAAATTGCCGTTCTTTCATAGTTGCCAATTGTAGCAATTCGTGGTTGCAAAATACACGATTAAACTAATATAAGTCCATACCTGTCACTTTCTATCATTAGAGAACAGAACGAGATGTCAATAATTTTAGTTGAGATTTAGTTATGTCGGGATGGTTACGAATCGGGCCCAGTATTGAATATCAGCAATTTTCTTACTCAATTAACCTAATATTTTTATGTTTACAACCAAGAACATAAGAGAGAGCTTATTATTTAAAATTAACTCGTGGATTGTACTAAATGACAGAACAGTGCCTCTACTCAAACAGCGAACAGTAAATTGACCGTTTGTTTCCATTTAACTCTATGTTACCGCTCCTTGTATTTCAATTGGTAATTAGTTAACTAGTACGACTATTTAAATCGTCAACCTCAATAGTCTTTAGCGAAAAGCATACAATGGTAGCAATTCGTTGTTGCAAAATACGCGACTTAACTAATATAAGTCCATACCTGTCACTTTCTATCATGAGAGAACAGAACGGAATGGCAATAATTTTAGTTGAGATTTAGTTAAGTCGGGATGGTTACGAATCGGGCCCAATTTACGATAGCAGGAGTCGTAGGTACTTTTCAATCACTCGAATCGAAAATCGCATACGAAAGAGTAACATTCGCATGCAATTTCTTTTATTTAGGATGCGAATGTTACTCTTTCGTATGCGAATTAGAATTCGATCGAGTGGTTCAAAGATACGGCTCCTGTTTTCTCTTCCCGGCTCGTAAATGTCTGCAAAGGCACTCGAGGGTTTTGGTGTATCATATAAATAGGAAAAATAGAGGAATGCGCATAAATATCACATTACACTACAATACATACGATACGCTATACCTACAAAAAACAAGTTGTTAGTCATATTGGTCAGTAGCCTCATTGACTAACCTACCGAGCTACCGATAAGAAGGAGATAAGTAGATACTACTTTACTACTGGATACTACTACGCAAAATATGTCATTTATTAAATCCCACATTATATTATCCTGGTGAACACATTTTTACAAGCCTAAAGAAGAACTTTTTCTTATCTTAAAGTTTCTTAACATCGTTGGAATATTTTACATGTTATCAAGTTTTGTTTTGTCATACCTATTAGTTATCTAGTTTTATTAGATAATGGATGTGTACAACGTGTAGATTACTCGTACGTAAGATATTGTTATTTGGTGGGCAATTGAGCATTTTCTCAGCTGTAGGCGAACTCTACAAAGTCAGCGCGCGCATAGACAACTCATTCACGCGACGCGACGTCAACTAGCTGTCAGTTTGACATCTCCGCTAGACGAGAGCGCGTGTCGTCTGCTTGTCGTTCTGATTCGATAAAAAGTTGTTCGCATAATCCTAGTTGGCAGCTAGTCTGGGTCGGGTCGGGGCCTTGAGCCTGGCCTAGTTCCCGCGCGCCGCATGCTCCCAGTGAAAGCGCAGTGTCTACGCGGCAGTTGCGTCGGGCGAGATGGGACGCGCGGGAGCCGCGTGCTGGCCGCCACACTCGGCCATGGCTCGGGTGTGTTTAATAGTGCTCGCGTGCCAGACCATCGGCCACTCGGCCCGCGACGCCGGCGCGAGATCCACGCCCCTCCACGCGAGTATTTGTTTATACACGCGCTTCCGTGCTCCACTCAGCTGATAGTGCAAAAAAGAGGATTCAATATGTTGCTGCGGCGGTTACATCGTGCTATGCCGCTGTATCCTATCCTGGGACTGCTGGGAGCGTACACGCAAGCCATTTCATACGTCCCAGTGTGCAACTCCTCGATATACTGCTCCGGTGAGCTTCTCGAGAGAGTGCAACTCGCGCGCATATTCAAAGACGCCAAAACATTCGTCGATCTAAAACTCGTGTATACCCCAGTTCAAACAGAAACGGACTTCGCCAAGCTCCTGAAGGATACGAACCAAAACCCATCAAGAGATCAAATTCAAAGTTTTGTGAACTCGCATTTTACGGATGGAAACGAATTGGATTATTGGAACCCACCAGATTTTGATCCTGAACCGCCCTTGTTAACGCAAATCTCTGATCCGAAGTTGAGGGAGTTTGCTAAAGATGTGATTGCGATCTGGAAGAATTTAGGTCGGAAGGTCAACCCTGATGTGGTTAAACAACCTGATCAATATAGTTTTATTTATTTACCAAACGGATTCATTATACCTGGTGGGCGTTTTAAAGAGATGTATTATTGGGACTCGTTTTGGGTTATCCGTGGTCTTATCATCAGCAATATGACGGAAACCGCAAAGGGTATGATCGAAAATCTCCTGTACCAGGTGGAAAAGTTTGGTTATATTCCCAACGGCAGTAGGATCTACTATATGGGCAGAAGTCAGCCGCCTCTTCTTAGTGCAATGGTGTCCAGTTATTTTGCGGCTACTCAAGACCTTGCTTGGCTTAAACGTGTTCTACCTATCGTCGAAAAAGAAATTAATTACTGGCTGGACCATAAGAAAATTAATGTTGAAGTGAAGGGAAAAAAATACGTTTTGCTCCGATATTTTTCTGACCCAGAAGCTCACGGTCCGCGACCAGAGTCTTTTATTGAAGATTATGAGCATGCCCTTTTGGTAGAGAAGGATAAGCGAGAAGATTTTTACCTAGAAATTAGGAGTGCAGCAGAAACCGGTTGGGATTTCTCTTCCCGATGGTTCTGCACTGAGAATGATACGGTTGTGGGTAACATAACCAACGTGCGCACCACTCGTATTGTTCCAGTCGACCTGAACTCAATATTTGCTGGATCTTTAGAGATGGTCGGCGACTTCCGATACAAGCTCAAAGACAAACGAGAGGCGCAGAAGTGGTGGAGCTTAGCAAAGTATTGGAGAATAGCAATAGATAATGTTTTATGGGATGAAAAAGATGGAGTTTGGTATGACTATGATATAATAGCAAAAAATTGGAGGAGACACTTTTATCCGAGTTGCGCAAGCCCGCTTTGGGCCGGAGCTGTCGAGAAAGGTGATGTACAAACACGCGCAGCTTCCCTAGTCAAGTATTTGCAATCATCAGGCAGTTTAGATTTTCCCGGCGGAGTGCCAACATCCCTAGTAGACACCTCAGAGCAATGGGACTTTCCCAACGCGTGGCCACCACTGCAGAGCATTTTGATCGGAGGTTTGGATGTGAGCGGACACGAAGAGGCAAAGAAACTCGCCAAAGAGATAGCCAACAATTGGATCAGGTCGAATTACCTAGGTTTTGTCAAATATAAGACTATGTTTGAGAAGTACAATGTATTGCAGCCGGGGGAGCAGGGTGGAGGGGGGGAATACGTGGTCCAGACAGGGTTTGGCTGGACGAATGGCATAGCCCTGGAACTATTGCAGAAGTATGGTAAAGAAATGGCTGTAGACGAAGAGGCTACTCTACCTTTCGTGCGCTTGGTCGCGTGAGAGTCAGTTCCAGTAGATAAATCACAAATAATTTATTTTATACAGGCCTTGAGGACTTTAGCTAAATATACATAAATTATTTTTAGATAATTGTAAATACAATACGGCAGATTTGAAGTGATAAATCTCTATTTATTATTGTTTAAGTTAGCGATAAGCCAAATGTGATACTTGTTGTTACGTGAACATGTTATATTGTTAATAACGGTTATTAACAATATAACATGTTCATTAAAATATGTTAAATAAAATAATATACCTTAACACTTGATTTTCATTTACAAGTTGCTTAAAATACCCCACACAACACAACATAGAACAGTATTCCGTTCTATTGAATAGGATATTATTCTATTAAACAGGATATTATTCTATTGAATAGGATATATTTATTCCCAGGAAACAGTGAAAGTTTACAACAATGCAAGCAGAATAGTCTTGTTATCCGAAAACAAAGATGTTTCCTGTACGAACGTTGAAAAAAGAAACAATTTCTTTAGAAAATAGGTTATCATTATCATGATGTGCCTAAACTAAACAATGGGCTGGGTCCCTGTATTCCGCCTGCTGAAACTTAAATTTTAAATGAATTGTAGTCTATGTAGGTATGAAGATTGCAAACACCTTTTAAATTGTTCTAAAATTGACTGACCTGATTCAAATTTGTAATAAATAACTACGAATAAAGAAACGACTTGAAACGAAAATATAGGTAATAAAGTTTAATTACAACTTTACACTGAACACTAACAAAAAGGAAAAATAACAGTAAGTAGGTATTATTTGCTATCATCATCCTCAAATACAAATAAAATAATAATTAGCTGTTGTTTAAATGATTAGTTGGACAATAGCGGAAGTTTAACCGTTATCAAAGTATAGTACCCAATGAAATGAATAATGTATAATATTGGACACAATTCTATGCATTACTTCTATCGTAAGGTTATACATACCTACATACATTGCTATGCTATGCTATCGATTCGTAGAGATCATGACTTAACTAAATCTAATCTACATCAAATATAATCTACTAAATAAATTAATAAACAAAATAGTTGCCGTCCCTTTCTGTTCTCTCAGGATTTCAAGTGACCATTTTAGTCAAGATACCAA
Source organism: Scrobipalpa atriplicella (assembly GCA_029255725.1). Classification (NCBI taxonomy): domain Eukaryota; kingdom Metazoa; phylum Arthropoda; class Insecta; order Lepidoptera; family Gelechiidae; genus Scrobipalpa; species Scrobipalpa atriplicella. The sequence continues at coordinate 31,506 of JARACY010003424.1, forward strand.
TGTGTAAAAAATGTTAACCTAGGGTATGTGCCCTACCCATGAAACTGAACCACTTTCTGCAAGGAAAAAAATCGGCTCTACATTACAAAATGACTCGAGCGAATGACACATTTTTATGAGAGGGTCTTTTTCAAAACCTTTTGGAAACGATTTTGTCTAAAAAACCTGTATGTTCTGAAATAAATCTGATAAGAAAAGAATATCTCTCACATAGTTTTTATTACTAATCTACTCGTGAAAGTTACATTTATCTACGACAAAATTAAATGTATATTTAGTTAAGTCATGATCTCTACGAATCGATAGCATAGCATAGCAATGTATGTAGGTATGTATAACCTTACGATAGAAGTAATGCATAGAATTGTGTCCAATATTATACATTATTCATTTCATTGGGTACTATACTTTGATAACGGTTAAACTTCCGCTATTGTCCAACTAATCATTTAAACAACAGCTAATTATTATTTTATTTGTATTTGAGGATGATGATAGCAAATAATACCTACTTACTGTTATTTTTCCTTTTTGTTAGTGTTCAGTGTAAAGTTGTAATTAAACTTTATTACCTATATTTTCGTTTCAAGTCGTTTCTTTATTCGTAGTTATTTATTACAAATTTGAATCAGGTCAGTCAATTTTAGAACAATTTAAAAGGTGTTTGCAATCTTCATACCTACATAGACTACAATTCATTTAAAATTTAAGTTTCAGCAGGCGGAATACAGGACCCAGCCCATTGTTTAGTTTAGGCACATCATGATAATGATAACCTATTTTCTAAAGAAATTGTTTCTTTTTTCAACGTTCGTACAGGAAACATCTTTGTTTTCGGATAACAAGACTATTCTGCTTGCATTGTTGTAAACTTTCACTGTTTCCTGGGAATAAATATATCCTATTCAATAGAATAATATCCTGTTTAATAGAATAATATCCTATTCAATAGAACGGAATACTGTTCTATGTTGTGTTGTGTGGGGTATTTTAAGCAACTTGTAAATGAAAATCAAGTGTTAAGGTATATTATTTTATTTAACATATTTTAATGAACATGTTATATTGTTAATAACCGTTATTAACAATATAACATGTTCACGTAACAACAAGTATCACATTTGGCTTATCGCTAACTTAAACAATAATAAATAGAGATTTATCACTTCAAATCTGCCGTATTGTATTTACAATTATCTAAAAATAATTTATGTATATTTAGCTAAAGTCCTCAAGGCCTGTATAAAATAAATTATTTGTGATTTATCTACTGGAACTGACTCTCACGCGACCAAGCGCACGAAAGGTAGAGTAGCCTCTTCGTCTACAGCCATTTCTTTACCATACTTCTGCAATAGTTCCAGGGCTATGCCATTCGTCCAGCCAAACCCTGTCTGGACCACGTATTCCCCCCCTCCACCCTGCTCCCCCGGCTGCAATACATTGTACTTCTCAAACATAGTCTTATATTTGACAAAACCTAGGTAATTCGACCTGATCCAATTGTTGGCTATCTCTTTGGCGAGTTTCTTTGCCTCTTCGTGTCCGCTCACATCCAAACCTCCGATCAAAATGCTCTGCAGTGGTGGCCACGCGTTGGGAAAGTCCCATTGCTCTGAGGTGTCTACTAGGGATGTTGGCACTCCGCCGGGAAAATCTAAACTGCCTGATGATTGCAAATACTTGACTAGGGAAGCTGCGCGTGTTTGTACATCACCTTTCTCGACAGCTCCGGCCCAAAGCGGGCTTGCGCAACTCGTATTGTTCCAGTCGACCTGAACTCAATATTTGCTGGATCTTT
>JARACY010003425.1:0-33305 GCA_029255725.1 Scrobipalpa atriplicella
CAGACGGGTATGGGGTTTTAGAAGTACCTATACTTAATTCGTGACACGGTTTTTCCACCAATACCTTATGTTGTAGGGTTTTGATTGAACCATCGATACAGAAGAAGAATAATACAGTTTACGGACTTTGACTTACACAGGGTCTCATCTTACTTTTTTTGCTTATGACTATGACATTATTTTCATAGAAAATCTCAGTACTACCAATACAATACACATTTTAAATATGATTGTTCGAATAAGTCGCTTGCTTGACTTTAACAGTCAATCAAACATAACGACATCTGCCCTTATTGTGCTACTGTATAATGGCGTAATGCTTACAATCATAAAATTGTCCATCCATACAATAATTCTCCACATTAGCTAACTACATTCAAATGCAAACCTTTATTATATTTATTTTTTTCAAAAATTGTGTTATCATTCAATTCAAGCCTTTCATAAAAAGACTTTATATTGCTTCACTTGAGATTTGTCCACATTCTCCACTACAAAAATGTTTTCTACGGAACCCAATTATTTAACAAATTCTTTTGCTTGTCCTTCTTTTTGTAAAGGGCCTGTTTTGGGGGTCACTTTAGTAGCATTTAATGTAAGCGAATAAGGTTGTTTCGATTAGCTCACTTAATACATCTCTGTTTTATAGTATTTTCAAAATTACTCCTTTATGTTAGAGCAAGTTGTACTTATAATTTTTTTATTAAAATAGGTTCATACCTACATTTATTCATGTTTTTTCTCTTTATGCAGATAGCATGGACTGCTAAATATGAAAACCGTCTCGTGTTCCATTTCCTAAAGAAAAAATTGAATTGTAGAGGGACCTGAATTATAATTTAATACAAAAACGCATGAATTATAAATTAATACTAAGACCCGTATTTATGATCAGCTCTCAAGAGTGACAGTGAGTTTGAGTTCGTATCAGAAATGTCATTCCAGTACAAAATTACCTGTCAAATCCGCACTCAATATTGCTCTCAATCTTGAGATCCCTTAATAAATACGAGCCTAAATGTTCTTCGTAATTTCACCTGAATGATGCGGGATGATTCGTCATATTTCTTTTATCTCCGAATGACATATTATTTTAATTTTATTAGTGTCAAGTTTCAATTGTCTTTATTTTATCTACCTAGAAACTAATTCAGTAAAACATAGACTCACCAATTATTCTCCTGAACTAATTTAATCCGTTTAATTTCAATTAATGGCCGTCCAATCAGCATCTGTAACTGTTTACTTCTTTAGTAACGGTTGATTAGCGAAATCCGTCTAGTTGCGATAAAAGAGTTACAATTTCGCCGAATTAAGAACGTTCATTTGGGCCCCTCGACAACGCGCTTGAAGGATGCCTGCGTAGAGCTAGTAACGTTTAGACGCGGCACATTATTTAAATGTGACGTTCTACGCGATAACGTACCTTATGGGGGTTTTAAAGGCGTACTTTAGTAGTAGAGTTTTTGAATAACTTATGAGTTGCAGATTACAGGGATATGAATAACTCAAAACCCTCTATAAGGTACCTTTGCACGTGGAACGTCACAAATATTTTACTTTATTCTATCCAAATAAGAAAATATTTTTTAATTTATTATTCTCAGAGTAAGAAAAACAGTAGCTAATTCAATGACTGTAACAGTTATTGGTTAAGGTTACGGTTGATAGCAAAATCCGCCTAGTTGCGATAAAAGAGTTACAATTTCGCCGAATTAAGAACGTTCATTTGGGCCCCTCGACAACGCGCTTGAAGGATGCCTGCGTAGAGCTAGTAACGTTTAGACGCGGCACATTATTTTAATGTGATGGTCCACGTAAAAAGGTACTTTGTAGGGGTTTTAAATGCGTACTTTAGTAGTAGAGTTTTTGAATAACTTATGAGTTGCAGATTACAAAGACATGAATAACTTAAAACCCTCTATAAGGTACCTTTGCACGTGGAACGTCACAAATATTTTACTTTATTCTAGCCAAATAATAAAATATTTCTTAATTTATTATTCTCAGAGTAAGAACAACAGTAGCTAATTTAATGACTGTCAAAGTTATTGGTCAAGGTTACGGTTGATAGCAAAATCCGTCTAGTTGCGATAAAAGAGTTACAATTTCGCCGAATTAAGGACGTTCATTTGGGCTCCTCGACAACGCGCTTGAGGATGCCTGCGTAGAGCTAGAAACGTTTAGACGCGGGTCATTTACTTTATTCTAGCCAAATTAGGAAATAATTATTGCTCTTGTCATTTTATTAAAGAGTAAGAACAACAGTAGCTAATTCATTGACTGCCAAAATTCGGTTGATAGCAAAATTCGTCAAGTTGCAATAAAAGTTGGACATTTATTTGAGCCCCTCGACAACGCGTTTGAAGGATGCCTGCCAAGAGCTACTAATATTTAGAGACGGGTCAAATTTTGGTCTTTGTTCTAGCGAAACACTGAGCTCAGTAGGATAGGAGATGAACAAGTGATTAATTTATGAAATATAATTTTACGCCTTATCAGTGTTAAATAAAGCTGTTGTCTTATCCCGTTCTTTTTCAAGTCTGAAAGAAATGTTACGGCATGCCAGTTTTTGAAGTATGGCATCTACAATTTTAGCCCCCTGTTAAACTTTTTTTTTATTAATATGGTTGACTATTTTATTGATGTTAAAATAAACTCATTATGGGGTTTAAAAGAAAATAACAACAATACTAAAATAAAATTTATAATAATAAATAGACCAATTTAGAATTAAAAAAAAACGAGTGACTTGACTCTTTGGTCACAACATTGATACACTACTAGATAAAATGAACACCTTATTAAATATGGTTTCACCTATTCTATCCATTCCTAGCTCTGTCAAGCAAAAGGATCCAGACGGACATCTGAATAGCGTCTCATTATCTCTAATTATATACTGATTCTTTGCCAGAAGGGCGCTGCTTATTGTACAGCTGATTGTATGTATAGATCTATATAGGGTCTTACGATGCCATTAAAATTGATTTTATAATTCACCTTTTTCCGACACGCAACATGTTTTCCTAGGAACTTAATTTTTTGTAAAGTAAATTTCATTAAGTTTTTCTAAAAGCTACTTACTTTCTTTACATTTTAGTTAAGAATAGTAAGATTAAAAAAAGGAAGATTTTGGCCATATTTAGCACAAAATAAATATTTATTTACGTATTTTCTTTCTACAGACAGGGGTACCAACATGTCTAGTGGTAAGTCGAGGAGGAAACATAACCAAGTTTTTTGCAAACAGTTTGAAACTGTCTCTAACACGTGAAGGTTGTTTGCAAACATTCCGATAAAAGGGAGTCTAATAACTAATAATAATAAGTCATGGATAATGTTGATAAGAGAGAATCTACGCATGAATCTGAACAACATTTCTTAGTTAAATATGGTCTTCCATACAAAATAACTCCACCAGTTAACACTGTAATATAGGAGTTTTATATTATGTGAAATAAATAAATAGCACTGTGAGTGCAAAAACCGTCAAAAATATATTCATTTTTCATATTTAGAAGAAGAGTTACTAAGGAAGTTTTTGACGATTAGATAATGTATCCATGTTATTGAATACCCTGCATTTTGACACAAAACTGTTTGCAACTAAGGCCCGTATTTATAATCAGCTCTCAAGAGTGACAGTGAGTTTGAGTTCGTATCAGAAATGTCATTTCAGTACAAAACGATCTGTCAAATCCATACTTAATGTTGCTGATAATCTTGAGAGCGCTTTATAAATACGAGCGTTGTTAGTATCGATGTGAAAGTACTTTTCAAAAGTTTGACGAAACCACCCTGTTATGCAACTTTCAGGAGAATCTAAAATATCTCGACGAATCTGCCATAAAAGAAAGAAAACCGCATTAAAAGAAATCAAGCATCAAACTTAAAAATAAAATTAAAACAAACAAAATAATACTAAAATACATACAAACCGAGTCATTTTACAAGAACCGATCTAAACTGAGAATCTTTTCAGTGGCACTTATTTAGGGGGCAAAAAGGGGAGACCGGGGTAAAAAGTGTAATTATGTTGATTATTTAGGCCGTAATGCGCCCGACTATCCCGCGCCTCCCCGCGGTAGGGTTGTCCTACTATGTCACTTTAGTATCCGAAACGTAAATTCCGTAGTAATAGTTCGATCTGAAACGTTCTTTGAATTTGCGATTTTGGAGTCTTACAAGAATCGACGAATTCCCTCAGGCACGGAAGGTCAAATTACCGGAATGTCCACTATGGGCATTTAGACCATTTCCCTGAACGTCAATTTCCTCGAACGTACTTTCAGAAAAGCATTAGAGTAGTGTTTATTGTAGAGCTTTTATTTTATTTTTAGTAACGGATATCTACCTGCCTGTTTAACTTTCGTATATTATCCGAACCGTCCCCTCTCCACAATATCATTAATCGCCCTCCCACCCCCCGTCTTGCCCCCTTTATTATTTCGTTTCAATTATATTTGTGATTATCTTTTTATAGCGGCTCGCATTAAAACTCGAAAAAATAACTGTTGGGCATTAAACATAATTAGAAAGAAGCGAGATGTCGCCACTGTCGTTTGTGACTGACGTTAAACTTTAATTCCGTCATTATTGTTTTACATCTGTCAAAATGCTTTCTGCTTAATTGCTAGTAGAATTGAGGCTATAAGTAATATAAGAGTGAGAAGAAAACACCTTGTATGCTCAGTCCATTTTATATTTGGTTTTAGAATTAATAATTTTAACTTTGTTTAATATTCCCTTAAAATTGAAGTTAAAATTGAAGCTATGTCTTTATAGTAGTATTAAGTTTATAAGTTACTTACCTCTTGATCTATTACGTACGTTACCGAACTACTTTATAGCGGTGGACGATATGTTTAACCAATTTTTTCAGTAGGTAAGAGTAATTCTTATCAAAAGAATAAAAGTTAATATACCTAACCATTTGTTTTGCAAAGTATAAAGAAATACTAACAAAACAGTACGTTTCAAATATAAAAGCAATTAATATTAATCCTGAGCATACCATACTTATAGCCGAGAATGGACAAAACCGGCTTATAACATACGAAAGGAAACATAAAAACACACTCATAATTATATGTTTAATAGTAACACTAAGTCCACGCGTGACTATTAACAATAGTAGACGGATTTGCCAACCCTTTGCTTCATATTACTAATGAATACCGCCCGCTATACCATTTTAAACTTTTACCCTTCGGTATAAGGTGTGCATTTGAATGTAGTTAGCTAATGTGGAGAATTATTGTATGGATGGACAATTTTATGATTGTAAGCATTACGCCATTATACAGTAGCACAATAAGGGCAGATGTCGTTATGTTTGATTGACTGTTAAAGTCAAGCAAGCGACTTATTCGAACAATCATATTTAAAATGTGTATTGTATTGGTAGTACTGAGATTTTCTATGAAAATAATGTCATAGTCATAAGCAAAAAAAGTAAGATGAGACCCTGTGTAAGTCAAAGTCCGTAAACTGTATTATTCTTCTTCTGTATCGATGGTTCAATCAAAACCCTACAACATAAGGTATTGGTGGAAAAACCGTGTCACGAATTAAGTATAGGTACTTCTAAAACCCCATACCCGTCTGAAAATGGGGTGTGGGATTCGAACCCACGTCCAGCATAGCAGGCAGGACATCACTTCTACCAACTGGTCTATCGTTCCACCACAAAAGTTAAATAAAGAACTTTGCGTTTTACGCGCGACCTTGACACGAAATTTTACCCTCACGCACACAAATACGCGAACGATCATCGACCTCTCACTCGACGCACACACACGCAACGGCGTCATCGGAATCATCCCGTGGTATTGTCCTATATCTACATGTAGGCGACATTCATTCAGGTTTTGTAGCGCCATGACTTTGGTCGACCCGCATATCGAAATTGGCAGGCTGCCTGCCGCGCAGAGGGTCGCGAGTTCGCTTCCCAGTCAGGCAGATTGAAATGATGAATTTATACATCTTTTCTGGGTCTGGGTGTTATTGGACGATTCATAGAATCCCTACAGGGAAACCTAGTGTAGGCTGGGACATGCAGGTCGAATAACATGAAAGTCTGTCAAGAAATATGATTCAGTGATTCCGTGATTTTCGATCTTTGAAGGAGACTTTAAGCCATCCGTGATAGTGGTCGTTGCACAAACCATATCAATCACTCTTAGGCGGTTTAAAACCTCTAACATTGTAACATAAGTTGCGACGAGTATATAGCCTCGAGTCCTTGAAAATGCATTCTGCCGCAAACAAATACCCCGAAACGAACATCGAACTTTTCACGCCGTGTGTGTGTCGTCATCACAATCATCACATGGTGTATGTCATTTCCCTGGCACGTAAACACCGCCCACACATGCGTTTGGCAAAATTGAAAGCGAACAACTCCAGAAAATACCTACTTATTTAGTTTAGAGTATCCTACATTAGGAAAAGTCACCCTTTATGGCTCCTTTGAATTAAAAAGAATGGCATTTGAGTTTAATAGCGCGCCTCTCGCAGCCTTGAAACTAATTGTTGTACCCCAACAAAATACCTCGACACTAACGATCATCGAACTTTCCACGCTGTATGTGTGTCGTCATCACAATCATCACGTGGTGTGTGTCGTTTCCGCGGCCACGTAAACACCGCTCGCACATGCGTCCGGCAAAATTGAAAGTGAACTGAAATGTGGACACCCATTGACGTATTCACCTATAACTATTATTATATCCGCGTTGAAAGCGAAACCAATCGCATTGTTATCTCTCTCGCTATTAATTGACCGATATTTGTAAATGTGCGATGTTAATTCGTGTTTCCCATTCATTCGTTGGGGTATTTCGTTGCATTATTGGCGTGTCGCAACCAGTGCTCGCTGTTTGCATAAGACCCAATGGTGACAAGTTTAATGGACCTGACTGACTCGTGCTAATGTGTCTGATCTATTTTATAAAAATAATATTTTTCATCTGCTTTAATGGGCTTTTTGAATACACATAAAATCTGTTCAGACAATCTGTCAACTCCATCAGGTTCTTCTCAGGTATACTGTGAAAGCCTGTAAAAGCCTGTTTTTTTAATAAGTAAGTCTGTGATTCCTTACTTGGTTAAGGTCGCCCGCCGCGGCTATAAGTAACCTGTGCTAAGGAGGCCCATAAGGTAGAGGAAACTCTATAACTACCTTTATAGTTCTGCCGCACAATTTTAAAACACAGTAAGTACATTTTTTCAATTTTCGGATTATTATATTTCTGAAATCACAAAATTTTTATCTTCCCGAATCAAAAACCCGTTTTTCGCTATCTCGTCTACAAACAAAAAAAATTTTAGCCAAAATCAGCCATAAATGCAGTATGTTCATTTATAAGTCGCATATGCAAAACAAGAACACAGTAAGTGATCATACTGCAAAGTAAATAAAGAAAATCATAAGACGAATATAGAATAAACTAGGTATAAACGCAGTAAGTGCAACAAATACATTTTATTTGTACCTGAGAAAATAACTTTTCAAAGAAATCCTTAGCATAAATACAGTGAGTGGCACTTAACGTTGACAGGTACATACACATACATACATAAAATACATACTATCACTCTGGGCGCCCCGCTGCTGTGCTCATAAGTAATCTGTTCTATCACGCTTGTATCCCTAATGGGGTAGTCACTGCGTCAACGTCCCAAACAAAGGTCGTTTCGCCACGTCTGACAAGTTTTGCGGGTTGTTTAAGATAGCATTTTATATTTTTGTTGTGACAGGTTGTCAGCCCATCACCTAAATTAAAATATACTGAAACTCTCGAACCCCTTAGCTGGTTTTTGCAGCAGGCTCGGAAGTTGCAGCTGGAACATTCTATGTTTTTCTATCACTCCCAGTCCACCATGTAAGATCTAAGTATTTATCAATTAATCACATACCTACGTGAAGTTTCGCCTGTATTCTTTATGGGGTAGGCTAGGATAGAGCGTGAAATGCCTATTCTATGCGTTTTAGTCACGTCTGACAAAATATTGAGGGCATTTGTATCGCTTTACCTACTTAAAGACAGGATGTCAGCCTATCGCCTATTGTTGACTTCTACAGCATGCCCTGGAGGAAGGGTAGCTGGAACATTCTACGTTTTTCTATAGTTTCCAATCCAGCATGAAAGAAACCTGATTATCTGTCAAGAAAAATTATTCCGCAATAAAGGCCATTTGATTTATGAAAAACATTGTATTTTTAGTGGATTTTAAACCATTCATATTGACCTTTTCAATGTGGTTATTAAGGAGGGAAGTACTCTAAATCGGGCTAAACACGGTCCGGCATTTGACTTTGTTAGTATAGTTAATAGTTGAATTTTCAATAAATCTATATATGGTTAGCTTCTCTAAAATATGGAGAACAACTAGATTCATAGATATAATCTAAAAATACTATGATTACACCAGGAAATCATCAGAAATATCATGAAAAACTGGCGTCTCAATGCCGAATTTGAACAACTGTGACATTTCTATGAGCTTAGAAACAGCAAATGTTATATCGAAATCACCGTATAATTATGAAGAACATCATAATCAACTCTGTTTTTCAATACTTTTTGTATACATTGAGATATATGCAAAAATATATGAAATCGGCTTGAAACAGCCCCATGCTAGAAAAGGACAGAGCGCGCATTCTGTCATTGGTTTGAAAGGGACAGTTGCCGCGAGCACATAGACCCTTAACAGAGACACTACCCGAAACATCCTACAATTTTCAATTTTCAAATTTTAAATTAAAGAACTTAAAATTGGTAAAAACCTCTCAAAGAAGGTAGACCTTTCAATTTATAAACCCAACACCTTAATATTTATTATTTTGTAAGGATATTGAGAGGAAACTTATTAATTTAAAATCAAAGTATGCATCGTTTCTTCTTAATCACTGCACTAAAGTCAAGGTTAAAGATCCTTATTTTCTTTAGGTTCCAAACTATAAATGCAGTAAGTGATCTCACTGTAGACAGTATTGGCTCTTCCTACGTATAAGTACAGTAAGTAACAGCATTTACTGCATTTATGCGTAGGATATTTGAAATTTATTATGATTGTTTATGTAATATAAATTGTTTTTACGTCTAATTACCCCTTAAATATGAAAAAATCATCTATTTATTTTGAAAATCATAATCTGCTTAATTTTCTTTACTAGAAAAGTGCTTTTTTCTTTTTTAAATGTTAAAAATAAGAGCGTGACCAAAAAAATAAGAATAAAAACTTAAATTGCGATTTGCAGCGAACTACCAAAACGTACTTACTGTGTTTTAAAATTGTGCGGCAGAGTTGCAGTTGTATATCATATTTACGTACAGCGCACAGAACAGTCTAGTAACCTAACAGACTTCCCTGTTACCTAAAAAAACAATTTAGAGTTTCATGTGCTTCCTTAATGAATAAAATATTCCCAAATTCAACATTTACCGTGGGAAAGCACCAACTTTTCCCCTAACCGTACAAATATAACCGCGCTAACCGCCAAATACGCTGCGTTTAATAAATAACTTAGCGAGGGCTCGTTTTTGGATGATCCGATTCATAATTCAGTATGACTTTTTCGCATTCCGCGGTTGAAGGGTTCGAACTTCCGAACCCGCTGGTCTGGGAAGCGAACATAAAAACAATTTTTTTTTACCAGTTGCTACTCTTCTTGGGAATACTGTAGAAGCCAGGAGTGATGGATTTCACAGTTTTACACATTTCTGGCCAGATATGACGAAAAGAACAAAGGTTTTATGCTCTTTACGGGACAAAGGCGTAATTTCCTGTAGACATAGAATATGTCAATAGTATGAGTATAGGTAGATTTGTTGATGTAGGTATAGGTCTAAAGGAGAAGATGTTAAAGATTTACCTATAGGGTGCAGGAATAGTAATGAAAATCATGAAGCAATGCGAATAAATGCTAAGTTAACACGCAACTTTATAAATGTAGTAATATCCTACAACTCTCTACTACCTACTTTCTAATGGCCACAATATAAATGTTGTAAGAGAAATTACATATTTTTTGTATAACTAAACCAATACCTGAAGAACTAGAGCACTTGAACTATAATATTTCCATATAGTCATCGCATTTAGACTCTAACAGATGTTTTTTTTCTTTTTTTCCACATCGTAAAACGAAATTCTTAGGTTTTATGTTCTTTTTCTTGTCGTTTCGATCGTAAAGGTTTATATCAATGAAGTTTGTTACAAGTAATTTTTTTCATTATTTCCTTAACACCCTGTATAACCTACAACTACAATCCTTAAACCGGAACACAACTGGAGCAGGAAGAAACTTTACTTGAAAATTGAGAATTAGCACATCGTAAAATTACCTCTGTGGCTAACATTATACGGTTCTTATTTGCATTTTAAGTACACCACTCGTGTATGGTAAAGTCATTTTGCAATACATAAATCTAGCAAACATATCAACACATCATAAAGAAGTAAAGTAATAAATGCATTGCCAAAGACATACTCGTAAAATGTATGGACGCTGCTTTCCCAAATAAAATTATTTACTTCAGGAGCCATATTTTTTAATCACTCGAACACCAATGCACATACAAAAGAGTAACTTTCGCATGCAATTTTCATACAATTTTCCATTCAAATGTTAGTTTTTCGAATTCGATTCGAGTGATTAAAAAATGGCTCCAGAACAGAAACACGAATTTGTTGCAGGTTTTCTGATTTTATTTGTGACATTCTTTCGGTAAATTTGGTCTCTATTCTATAAACTAGGTCTTACTACCTTTTAAGAAAACGCCACGAAACATTAAACGTTAAAGTTTCGCCATGGTGTTGGCATGTTGGGTCCATCACGTAAATAGTCGACAGTACTTCAGTTATACCTTTGACCTAGTCTAAAACCAAGTGATATTTCTAAGCCCTCTCAAAAAAGATATTGAACTTCTGCTGTCAGAGACAATAATGGAATCAAATAGACCAACTACCGATTTTAAAAGTCACCATCACACAGGGTAATAAGGTACTTCACTTTGTCATAATGTGTTGTAAACTAAGGCGTTGACACGAGTTCTTTGAACTCCTGTATTAATAGTAGCAACGAAAGTTATGACTCCACATCACAAGGGAACAATCGTTTTAATGGTCAAGGAAATGTGGATGTAAAATGCACTCTAATTCATGATTTAAACGCGTCTGAGACGAAATAATGGAATTATGTGATGCTGTAAAGAATACGCGAGCCGTTTGAGTTCTAACTACTGTGACAAATAAATAACTTCGGTTTGTTTGATGGCTGGTGTGTTGATTTATGGGAGATTTACTTCCTTCGCCGGTTCAACAATCTGTCAACAATAATCGTTTAGATATTTTAGCAAAATTTACACAGGTCTTTAACCAATTTATACATCTGGACATTCCGGCTAAAGACGGCATAAAATAAGCGAAACATCCATTTAACTATTGAAAGCTTAGGTACAGTAAGTCAATTTTTACAACACCTTTAATAAAATATTCATGTGCCATTGCAGATCTTGACTCAACAAATATTCGAGCATTTCAAAATATCTCCCGTTCTTACAATGAACACAAATTATGATTTGAAAAATCCATGCAAGGTACTAAAATAATAATTAGGGGAAGAATAAAAAACACTCTCCCTCGGGACTCCTCGAGGTGAGTGTACAAGAGCCCTCACGCACTTAAACCGACAATAACACTCAGCATGCGCCCGATCACTTTTATTTCTACCACCCCATTGTCCCTAATTCAAACGAATATTATTTTTTTAATCATTACTTCCATAAAATTCACAAAAATATGCCACCCAAATTGAAAGCGTGACGCAAATACACTGATCTCGCATTTTTAAACCCAACACACCAATATTCCATATTCATGATTCGAAAAAATTCGTGCGCGCGTTCGTAGTAATCAACCCTCGTTAGAATTAGAAATCAAGCGCTGGCCGAAAAAACAATAATTATAAAGCGCGCGTAATTCTAATTTCGAATTCAAATTAAAGCCGCTTTAATGCGCGGGAGCGACCGACGCGACCCCGTTAAAAAAAAGAGTTGACGAGTACGCGAAGGGTGGTAATTTTTCATTAATTTAAGTTCACCATTCCCTGTTTTGTTTGCTTTTAATCGCATTTCTAATTAATCCCGTCGAGAATAACGTGACAACTGTCGACTATGGCCGCCATTTTTTTCGGGCTCAGTATAGCAGATGTCAGCCGATTTCCATTTGTTTCTGAGATTAATGATTCGGTGCGATTGTGAATTTTTCCGGTTGGCTTTTGTTGTTTTAGAAGCAATTTGTCCGCTTACTTTTGTAGAGAGGCATTCGTTAGAGCCTCCGCGAATGATATTGGAAGGGAATAGAAAGAGGAACAAAAAGAACGAGGCTTCAATTCTCATTGCGGTCGCTCGTAGTCAAAGCAATGCTCAAACAATGAGTTTACAATTTGCTGAAAATTTATACGAAACGTTTTGCTATTTTACAAATTTTACGCCACTGAATGTCATGTCTGTTGCTATTAAAACTGCAATCCATTCAAAATAAATTCCCGGCTTAATTTTTATTTAGTGGCTTGAAATTTTCTTCGAGTAGGTGAACTTTGATAAAGAGAGACGGATCTTCAAATCAAGCTATCTTTTGTAGAGTATGACGTCTCTAGTGTTGCAGATGTCCGTAGGCAATGGCAAATGTTTTCAGTCTTCAACTTTTGAAGAAATCAATCTCCATAATTTTCAAAATAAGATTATAAAAACAAGTCTTCCAAATAACTCCTAGGTGTTCATAGTTTTTGAATGGGAGGATTATGATTAGGCACAGTGTAGTGTAGTTATATTGAGAAATGCGTTTGACCCCCTCCTTCCCAGTCAATGCACCCCTTCGATCTATAGGGAGTTATGAGGTCAAATACTTGCTTAGATTTTGGTCAATATAGGCGTAATTCATAGCTTAGCTACTATACATCTCAGACTAATAGAGAAATTAGTATGATTTATATCTATAATTTATGCTAGAATGTTGATGGTGGCATTCGTCAACTTTTCAGGGGAGTGATAGTCACTATTTTTGTACTTTTGATATATAAGTTAATCAATTTCAATGCAAATGCTGTTGCTTGAAGTCCTTGGCAATGTTTTTGATTTTGATTTATTTTGGGTTGATAATTTCATATTTAAAAGCAACTAAGAATCATTATTCATAAATTTTTGTCTGTGGAGTAATCGTCTACTTTGTCTGCATTCAGCCCTCTCTTACACGACTTGACCTCTATCTTTGATGTGGTCCATAATATATATAGGCCCTTCTCCTCTCCCTCTTCTCCCTTCAATCTTTCCTTCCAATAAAGGCTTTATAATAAGTGTTCCAGCATCTTTCCTGTTCTACTTTCGACAACTTTCAATACATTCCTCTGAGAATCATTTATGTTATTGAAAATGTGTAATCCACATGCATTGATTATTTCCTGTTCACTGACTCATAATCATAAAGCCCCTTTCCATGGAAGGTGCTAGAAAGAGCGATCCCTTGTATCTTAAGCCCGGTAACAATTTTAGATGATATAAAATTCTATAATACTAAGTCCCCAATAATTCGGGTGTCAAAAAGTACTGAGTTCCTTTAAACCACATATGTAGAACATGTAATGGTAACAAACAACTTTCCCAAAGCACAAAGAAATTATGTTACTAAAATATTGCCTTGACCATACAAAATTAAAGATGAAGAAAGCATCTTCTTATGGAGAAGGCAACATTTTTTTCGAGTTTATTTTTTGTGCTTTGTGAAAGTTGTTTATTATCATTAGTAGAACATGCTGTTTAAAGGAACTCAGTACTATATTTTTACAATCTGAATACATCAGTTTTCATGCAATTGCAGTTCTATAACAGTGACTGCATTAACCCTTCTCTCTGAATGCGTCGTACACCCTCCCAGAGGGTGTTATCGGGGCAAACGTCACACGCCTCAGATTTTAGTCGAAGTATTTAGTTGATTTCCGTTTTTAGTGTGTTCTTTTTAGTCAACTTGTGATAACAAACACAAATTGTTAAAATAGAGCGCGTGGTTTTTACGGTTTGTATTTTAATTATGTTTACGTTTAAATCTGGCTTAGGCACAATTTTAAAGTTTTGTGTTAATGCACATTCCAATAACTTTAGTTTTTTTTTCTTTTTAAAATACGTGATCACGTCTCGGACCAATCAGCTCAAATTTAATCAACCTCAGATCATGTCAAACCAACTAAACAGACTAGGGAATACCATGACCTGCAGTCCTGCAGTGCTTCAGTCCACCCTCCGCAGTGCACTATAAGTGTCTGGAGCCTGTAAATTTTCACAGGCGATCTGTGGCCGGTCTTTGTGCTATTAATTTGTAATGTCCCCCCCCCAGCTCAGATGCACGGTAGGGGGAGCGAGGGGGCAGTCTGAGGGTTAACAAGATGTGTTGCTAAATTCGTCGACGTTACAAGTTTGATAGAATGGCTTGAGTTTGTTATTAGATTACGCTGCATTTGGGATGGATTTCGCTCGGGCTACAGCAAGATTTATAAAAATTTTAGCTGATGTTTTGGATTTATCTGTTTAGGTATATTTTGCTGACTAAGGAGATAAAATTTGTTAGTGTGAAACCAATGTTGTCTGAATATTTTATCAGTATTTTCTTTATGGTTGTTTTGTCTTTACTTTTTCAGCGTAAAAGTATTTTTTACTAACTTAGCAATAGGCTTTAAAACATCTCTTTCCATCTGTCTATATCCAGCCAAATCACCAATGCAAACACCATGAAATCTTCAGAATGTATTCCTACACTTCGGCCCCTATACAGCCTTAGCCGATCTTCAATGGTGCCCGCGTTTCCGATAGGATTAAGCCAGACTTACTGTTCGGTCAGAAACACGGCGCGACGCACCCACCCCCTCGTGCTCCTCATGCCCCTCAACCCTTGGCGCAGTAGGGATGTCCAGCCAGCTGAAGTTGCTCCGTAAATTCAATCAAGTAGCAAATAGGGCCCAACTTATTGAGAAGGACGTGCTCGGCCGTTGTGACTCGGGTGAGGTGATGGGATCTCTGAGAATTCAGTTAGGAGTGCCAGTGTTTGAAGCTTGGAAATCCCTTTGATATGATATGACAAAAGAACCAATTTATTACTTTTAGAAACATTTCCCCATAAGTTTTTTGTTAGATACATTTTTGATGACAACATTTTTCCTCCCGAACGTCTACTTTTGTGCTTTCGAAAATTTTCCTGACTACAACATTAACCTTCTAAGCAGATTTGAGATGTTTATTGCTCTGCGCTCTCGATTAGATTCCCGCATGCAGTCCAGCTCTAGAAACCCCCCTTCGGTCGTTGGGCGCATTAGGAGCAATCATATTCGACGGCTGCTAGGTTTTGGCATCGCTCCGTGTTGCTTAGCTCGGCGCTGGCTATTTGCAGAACAATGATCGGGGTGTCTTAGTCAGAAAGGTCGTTAGAGCACAGTTTTGCTTGGACGCTCTCATGTGCATCTATTGATGGGCTTGCGCTACACAATTCGTATTTTGGTTAGAATCAAGCTTAAATAAGATCAAACCAGTCCTTGGAATATCGGATCAATGCTGATGTATTCTCTTTTCATAGAAATGTAGTATTGTACGGCGGATTTATACCCTAATAAACTTGAGAATTCTAGGCAAATTGCCAATCAAGGTTGAATACGCGCTTAGGTGGTTATGGCATGATGTATTTGTTACAAAGCTCTTGATGCAATTATACCACACAGAGCGTAGAGAGATCTTCTAAAAAAGTATGATAAAGCTAACCTAATTTAGAAAGATGTCAAGCTAATCCACACAAAACCTTCTTAGCCACCTGTTCACAATGAAGGTGGCAGGCGACACTCGACCGATATCGCGTCGCGGTGAGTAGAGCCGGCAACAAAGACGGGAGTTTTCCCGAACGGCGCGGGTCTTGACCCACTTCGCCCCGCGTTGGGGTAGGTCGTACACGTAGGTATACGATTCTTTTGAAGTTACGCCCGTCGCGGCATGTTTCGGTTTCGGCATGTTTAGAGTGGGAGGACCTTTACGGTTTGTGAATGAAATGGGTAGCTGCGATTTGGGATGTGTTTGTTTTGGATGTTTGGGAACAAGACGAAATCGTATGTTAGAAACATTATGAAAAGAGTGTTCCTCTCATACTAGAGCTAAAAAGTCTCTCTTTCTTATTGATTAGATTTTCGGATCAGATGATCCGATGATCCTTGGTGACTATGACTAGTGACTTTGGTATATTCTTATTAATAATTTCTAAGTTAGTAAGATATTGTAAGTATATAATATTATTGCAGCAATGTGGCGAAATAGTTCAACTTAAGCTTAAATGAACGTACCGGAACATTAAGTCGACTTAGTATCCATCCATTATGTCCATTCAACAGAATACGGCTATGTACAGGAATGATATAGATAGACCACAACACAACGCTGTGTATCTATTTAAGCACGCAAGATTTAATGGTGACTATAATATAGTAATGGATTTTAAATTTTTAGAAGGCTTTTCAGCGTGTGGAATTTTCTGAGGGTTTTATTTTCGATGGAGATATTTCGGTAGTATGGATATATCACCATTCTTACCATGGAAAAACCAACTGCTGGTCATGTGATCATTGCCTAATTACTTCGCTAGATGAGATTATTACGTCACAGGAAATATTTTCTAGTTTTACTCTTAAGGCGTGTTTTACAAGAAATGAAGGGACTATTATATCCTGACCTAGCATGACATGACACAGATTTAGGTGGACCTAAAGAACCTCTAAAACCTCTAAAAACCTCTGTAGTCCTTAACCTAGACAAGAATCAAGAGCAAGCCCATTATCAATAACAAATTAAAAAAACCTCTTGCTTACCTCATGCTTTTCTCCTTGTTGCAGACGAGTCGGGATGCGAGGCTGATATGCTGGAAGGTGCGGAGGGGGGTCGGCACTCGCCGCCCCGGCCGCAGCAGGAGCCCATCAACCTCAAGAATGAGGTAAGATCCCTGATGATGAACAGCTTCTTGTACATGGATGACATAGTTGTTGCTGGTGATAGGATGGGAGATGCAATAGGGTCAGCACTCACAGATCGGCCGCAGCAGTAGCCCCATTTACCTTAAGAATGAGCTATGTTTTAACTGAACAGATCTTCATTCACGAAGCGACAACAGTCATAATCATCGACGTAAAGATCTTTTTTATGCGGACGACATGGTTATTATCGCTGATATATAGGAATTTGTGATAGGGTTGCTGCGGGTTAAAACAGGAGCCATGATGATCTAGAAGAATGTGGAAAGTTAATTGGAAAGCTTCGTTTACATGGATGACTTAAATGTTGTGGACTCGCCTTCCTGATCGCAACAAGATTTTAGCAATAATAAATAGATCAGATAAGTGACAATGTATGTACGCTTATTTTCACTGATATGCTGCAAAAAATGTACCTAATGTGGAAGCAGTCCATCAAAATGAAAAATTAAATGACTCAAAAAATTCTATCCTGAGTCTTGAGAGAGATATTTCGTCAGGGGTGCGTGCGACGCGGAGATGCTTCGACTAATTCGTTTTCTTTGAAATCTCTTTCAAGTACGTCTAGCCAGAGCCAAAGTCTTGTATTGTATTTGTATTTACTAGTCTCTTTTTTTTATTTGTATTTACTAAACTCCTCTAAATTTGTCTTTTATTTAATCATAGCAGTTATTTTTAGTTGAAAACAAAGCTTTTCGACTCTAAGATGCAGGCCATGTCCCACTAGCCCAATATCAAACCTCTGCGAACCACGATGTCTACACTCCATTGCATATCGCAGAAAGCAAAAACGAGAACAGAGTTAAGTGCGAATAAGCGCCCTCAATTCTCAAGTGTTGACCGTCGAGCGGCCCTCAAAAAGACGACTCCGCTCAAAAAGACCTCGCAATTCGGCGAAAGACTAAACATGCCCGATCACCGCTTCGTTAGAGGCCTTCGGAAAAACGTAGATACGGAAAAATGCGAAGCGATCTACCGTCCAATCGGTTCACCAGGCGCAACCTACTTGCCTCAGAATCTATAGTATCGATTAGTGAGCGTTTTTTACCCGCACGCACTCACACACTGCCGCGTCGGGGGCAGCCTTTTTAACAATCTTTTTTTCGACCACCCCTCACCCCAAAACCGCCATGTCCATTGCGCGGATGCAAAGACCACCCCGCGCCCCTCCCCGCCTATAGCAGCATTGAAATGGAATTTCCATGAGTGATGGAGTGTCAAACGGGAAGTGCAAAAAGGAGAAAAAGGACATTTATGTTAATTATTGAACGCGTGGTCCGTCGTCGGAGTTTAAATTGAATGTCATGTCGTAGTCTGTCGCGGTGTCGTGGAAACTCGCGCTTTTTCTGTCCCACTCAATTCCGTATGTTGAGCATATTCCAATTTTTTACTTTTGGCTGAAATTAATCAGAGGACGTGTTCCGTGTGTAGAACGAACTGGAACCATTAAAATAGCGATACTTCTTTTATAGCAAGTTTTTTGCAAATGTTAAATAAAAAGATTTATTAATCTCGTAAAGATTTCTGTAGAAATCGACATCAATATAATACTAAACTATAAAATGACTAGGTAAATATTTTCCAGGAATACTTCTCACCTGGATAAAAATTCTAACAGTTACAGAAAAAATATTAAATATTGAAATTGTTCAACCTGGAATTTCAGAAGTGACTGAAAACAGCGACCACAATTACGATAAAAATACAAAACCTCTGATTTTCAGTTTCGAGTAGCGACACACACAAGTGTCTGTTAGTGTTGAATAATTTGTTTGACGATAAATATTTTGCCGAACACACGTTAAAAATCACGCCAAGCTTGCTTAACTTTTAATACAATCCAGCACAGCTAGACGCGAGCACAAAAAGTGCGTGAACAATGCACTTATTCAGCGGACAGCACAACTATCCCACTGCATTGCTAATGGAAATCCCGAAAAAATATCGGGAAAAAAATAGTTTAAAAAAACCAAGTACATTTGAATGAAAATTGGGTGGAGGCGGGCGGCGCGGCCGATCGCCTATTATTATTATTATTACTTGCATTATATCTGCATTTTTTCGACGCACACAAGCGCGCGGGAGAGCGCGCCATTTTATTTTTCTTCGTTTTTCTTTTTTCGGGAAATTGGCGGGTGGTGGGGGCACCACCACATGTGAATACAGCCGTAGCTAGTCGGGACGAACTATGGCGATGTCTACAAGTGGACGAACATTTAAATTGGCTCTCATCAAATATTGACTGCATGTAGTTTTTTCATTAACCAGTCAGCTTTTTGTGTTCTTCGGCGTTTGGATGCGGCCGTTCAATTTGTATCGAGATTCCTTTTCAGTTGGCATCATTGAATTTTTTTATCTATGCGCTAATCATGCACGTATGAAATTTAAACCCAGTTCAGTTTATTTTAGCCACAAATTTTGGCACAGATTTTGTTTACTTTTTGCATTAGTAAGAATTCGATAAATTCTACTCTTATTTCTAACACACAAATAGTATTTTTAGTTAAAATCTCATACATTCATATAATCACGCCTTTATCCCTAATGGGGTAGGCAGAGCGTAAACAACCTAAACAAAGGTCGTTTCTCCACGTCTGACGAGTTTTGAGGGTTGTTTAATATAGATCTGTATATTTCTGTAGTGACAGGTTGTCAGCTCATCGCCTAAATTACAATATATTGAAACCCTCGAATCCCTTAGCTGGTTTTTACAGCATGCCCGGGACGTTTTTCTATTGCTCCCAATCCAGCATGGAAGAGTCAAAATCTCACTTGTCTCATTAGTTCTAGACTATAAAAACGTCTCTTAATTTTAAGAGATAACTTCATACAGAAACAAATACCCTGGTATGATAATACGAGCAAGAACACGCCGCAGTCGCCAAATTTATTATCATTAAAAAATGCAAAAAAAAGCATAATTAAAGGGGTGGCAAGCAGGGGTGCAACCATTTTTTACTTAAATTGGCTTGTAAATTTAAAAAGTTGTAGTGAAAATGTTGTGAGATGGTTTTCCCTTAACTTTCTGTGCCATCTCTGAGGGGTTGGTAATTGAGAATATCAAAGTGTCAATAAATTAGCTAAGATATAGAGAAAGGCCATGAATTGTTTCACCGTATGAAACATTTACATAATTTCGTAGGTTGGGAAAGTTTTGATTCTGGACAGAACTGAACAACAAAAAGTACCTACCTATGTAAAATTATTCAAAAACGTTGGTCTCCAAAATTTCGTGAACCATTTATAAGCTACCTACGTCATATTTGTTTTAAATAAATGATGCCCAAGAACATTCACATAAGTAATTTAGTGAAACCAGGTTGGGAAAGTTTTGATTCCGGACAGAACTAAAAAGCAAAAGTATAAGTAAACCTGTAGTTACTCATTAAAAAATTTTGGTCTCCAAAATTTTTGTCAACCAATAATAATTAAATTAATTTATAAACTATAAATCTACGTCATATTTGTTTTAAAATAAATGATAACCCACTTGAAGTGCCTAAACATCTTCAAAGATAGCAGATCGTTTGATAATCTCATGTTACGAGAAACATTTAAATCTACAATAACAGGAATGTAAAACTGATTATTGCTCTCGTTTTATTTCAAACAAAAACAGGCATTCTACAAACCAATAGGAACTTTATTACCGAGAAAATACAGCTCAATTTAGTATGAGGATGAGGTTTGTTAGCGCCGTGGCGCCTTCGAGGTTTACACTTGCTAAACCATTTTAAACATTAGGGTATCAGTCTGAGGGTGCAAAAGGTTTTGTTTGGGTTGATTTTTAAGAATCGCTCGGATTTATTTTTCAGTAGATTTCATAGCGAGCTTTGCAAGTGCGATATTCAATTGGGATGCCTATTTTCGCACTTAGCTTACTGATATTCTTACATTGATTGTAGCGCGCTATATTAAATAGGGATGAGCTCACTCATAATACTTATTATATTTTCTTTGTTCATAGGGATGTCTTTACTTTGATGATTTTTTGCTATAATGCACTTGAAAAGTATATGAAATACAGATGCATACAGAGAAAGAAAATAAACAAGGCATGTTCTTTCTAACTGACATTACAATTTCAGAGTCATCTCATACGATATAACTGAAAATAGGTTTTCATGAATCTATCGAAATAAGCAGTCTATTACCTTCCAATACCCCCCTGCCAAAACCCTTGCTAACTCCGCAAATCTAGGGTTGCTACCGGTTACAAATATAAATGTGACCGACCGCGGCCAGGGCTGGCCACGAAGGACGGGCGTGATTGATCAAAGTCGTTTGTCAGGCTCGCGTCGCCGCCGCCGGTGGTAAACTGGCAAGGTTGGCAACCCTGGCAATTAGCACGTGATTCTGGACGTCTAATGCGCGCGAATTTAGTTTTAATTATGGAATGCTGTTGCCATGGCGACGCGGCAACAGCTGCCGGTGATGTGAGACTGGCAGCCACGGCGGTTGAGGTGTTTGAAAAAAGAATTTCACCGTTATGAGTAAGGTTTCGATTTAGTACCACTTCTTCTAGGAGTTCCAAATTCGTCAAGAATACCAGGTTTATTTCTGAATTCAAACGTTTCGTTTAATTTATCTCATTAACAAGTGTGAAGTGTTATTCTTTTTATTTATTTTATGAAATAAATCTTCATGTTTTATTGATGAAACAATACGTTTAAGTAGTCAGTCGGTAAACGCGTCTGTATCGTCGCGTCTTTTACGATCAAATAAATTACAAAAATCCAATTATTCTCCGATGAATATTCAAAGTTTACGACGCAAAGTGGGCTACGCATCGAATATAATATAATTTCATAAATAAATAAATAATATAATGCGATGTCTATCATGTTAAATGCGAAGAAGTATGCACATCGACGCCCGCGCCTGCCAAAGCACTTAATAACGTGACAAAAAAAAAAAAACAAGTAATAAACATTTAAAAAGGGAGATGTTCCAACATTACCGACGAATTAAAATGCGGAATCACGTACATTACGGCTTGTCCGGATCTTTTTTTTTTTCGATACTCTTATAAATGCGGACTTGGAAATGAGTGGAGTGGCGCCGCTGCCAATTTTGTTTTTATGTTCCGATTTTTAATGGATTTCGACTGTTTGCGAAAGTAATGCTCAGTAAAGTGAGGTGACTGGGTAAATATCCAAACAAAACAACGTTAGGTAAACAAGTAAAAAACAGTTAAATTTACCGTAAAAACTGTTTGTACTTTTAACCAATTCGTAATGGATACCTATCGATTTAAAATTTACAATAATTGTCCATTCGTAAAATTCATGTATGTAATAACATTATTTTACAATGTTCAAAATGTCATCAATGGCCTGATTTTACGGTGATTAAATTGTTCCTATTGTACGAGTAATGTATCCAATTACGTCTCTCTCTTGTATTGCATTTACTTTGTAACGACAAGCTTATAATTTTATCGGTCATAAAATGTACGGTAAAAAAATATTATTTTTATTTTTAATAACCAGAAATTTGTTGTCAATCTTCTCATATTGTTGTTGGTTTACACCTGGTGGTTATGATAATATTTTATGAACAGCGATGCAGATTTTTTAAATTTCAGTCCATTTTAAATCCTATTTATTTGAGAAAATTTATTAGTTACTTACTAGCTTTCCGCCCAGCAGTTTCACCAGCATCTAAATGATTTTTCCCATTAAAAAGTAGGTTGTGTCTCCAGGTTATCATCTACCATCCAAAAAATTAACAGACAGACAGACATACAGAGTTACTTTCGGATTTATGACATTAGTAAGGATTTCTTTGCATTGTGGAAGTCTCGACGTAACTTTGTTCCAAATGTTGGTATGAAACATTAAAATTAATGGAAACCCTGTTTAATGGCCGATTCTAATTCGATGTTTATTTACAATTTTATTTTATTTCGTAAAACGACATTTGGTGGCGATTGTGTACGTCATGAACGTCCACTAATTCATGTTTAGTGCCTAATATAAGGATGATTAAGCGACATAATTGTTGCTCATATGGGTTTTAATATCTGTATGTAAAAGGATCGTGTTGTGCAGTGAAATTTTTTTGAAAAAGATTTTTACGTTGGACATAAAAATCTTAAATAAACTTGTTTAATATTTGTCACGGATTACTTGTTTGTTGTGAGACAAGGCTTGTGCCTCGACACTTGTTTATGGTTTAGTATTAAAATAAACTTGTTTAAAGTAGTATTATAATTAAAACATTACATACAAAAACAGCCCTCCGCTATTCAACGATTGCATCTCGCCAAAAGTAGTGTTTGAGGTTCCAACTCCAACTCATTCCATATTGTTTTTAAATCACATGGTGTATTAAAAAATGCTTTCAAGGAAAGTTATAGGTTCCACATAAAGAAGTACGTTCTACACAAAGAATTCCACACAAAGACGTAGAGTTTCCACATTCACTTTCTTCTTCTTCATTTCGCTAAGTATTTACATTTTTATTAATCGCGTACAAAACTTTGAAAATAGAACAACTGTCAGAAAGTCTTTCCAGCCAGAACACAGTTCAAGGTTACACTCATTTTCTCTCCACACTCATTTCATATTTTAATCATATATATACAACATATAAAGGTTTGAAAATAGAATAACTATCAGAAAGTCTCCAGCCAGGAATAGAGTTCAAGGCTCCGCAATCCGCGTCGTCCTTGAAACCTTCGCCGGCACCCGCCCCCCGGGAACGCTGCTCCTTTTTTTTTTAAATAGAAGCTGCTACGCCGTGAACGTTTTCCTTTGACTTCCTTTTCTTTCGCGCGTGATTCTGAATTTGAATTTTCGAATACAGGTTGAATTTAGTTGCAAGGTTTAAAATTATGCTGTGATATTATAGCGGGCCTGTGACACGTGAGCACCTATTATTTTGTTTCTTTCTAAGGCTCAGAAACCTAAGAGACAAACGATTTTCATCCATCGTAGGTTTATTCTGTAGGAAGGATATAGCAGGATACTATTTATCTTCAATCTGCTCGTATCCTTTACATTTCTTGTAATTGTTCTGTGAACAAGAGATTGCGAATTATTTTCTTCAAAGATGTCAATGCAATTTTCCACAAAGAATTATTTCCCACTGAGCTTACACTTACACGTATGTATCTTTAATCCCAAAAACGATGGAAGTTGTTCCCAACTCGTTCGTTGTCTCTTTTTAATCTCGTCCGACATAGCTGGGCTTTCTTTGCATTCCGTTTATTTGGTTCATCTTTATTGGGGGTTGCTTAGGCAACGAAACTGAAACTATTACGAAAAAATTATTTCAGGCAGCGTTTGTTTTTACGTACCCCTTTCAAATTATATGTCTGATCAATGTGGTAATTTTGTATAGGTTGTAAAAAAAATGTCTTTTTCTGGTGTAAATTGTTCAGGGCAACCCGTATCAGTTTGCTGGAAGCTGTCCCTGACACGTGGTATACTATCTAGTACTTACTCTAGGTACTTGTACATGCAAACTTTTCTTTAAATTAACAAAACTCCCGTCATTATTGAAAAGTTACACACATTATCTTCGCTCTTGAAAGTGCTCTAAGTTCAAAGCTTTAGACGCGTGCCCTATTTTCCCGCGCTCGGCGTAGACGGCGCATTCTTTGCATTTCTCTTTCGATGTTTTCGGGAAAAAATCTGATTGTTGACATTTTGATTCATTTTTTTCTCAAATAGAACAACTTTGTGATATGATTGACGGACGTATTCAAATAAAAGCTTTCGGCATTGATCGAAAAGTTACACACATTTTTGGCCTTGAAAGTGCTCTAAGTTCAATCAGAACTTTATATTCCCGCCTCGCTGGGTCGGCGCTTTCTTTCATTCCTCTTTCGACGTTTTAGGAAAAAATATCTGTTTGATGACGTTGTTATTTATGTTTTTTCTCAAATAGAACAAGTCAATTTTGTATATTATTGCAAATTAATGTTTTTACATAAGTTACTTAAAAACTTTCCCACAAAAAACACGTATTGAGCTGAAAGTTACACAGCACAACACACATCTGCGCCCTTGAGATTTATAATCAGCTCTCAAGAGTGACAGCAAGTTTGAGTTCATATCAGAAACGTCATTCCAATACAAAATGACCTGTCACATCCGCACTCAATATTGCTCTCAATCTTGAGATGGCTTTATAAATACGAGCCTTAGTTCAAATCCTCAGACACGTGCCGCGTGTTGCTGCTGTATTTCTATTTACATTTCATCATTGGTGGAGTAGACGGCGCATTCTATTTATTCCTCTTTCAACGTTTTCCGAGTAAAGTTCAACTTTGGTTACAGCATACTTTTTTTTTTTAGGTAAATTGTTTAAAGACATTGAAGTGTGGTAGTATATTGAAGTAACAAAATTTTGTTTATTTGGTTAGTTTTACTAGAAAATACCTAATCAAATCAAACCCAAAAATATAATCTTTAATCGTTGAGTAAGTAAATAATTATTGAAAACCCTACTATAATAGGGATTATAATAATAATTATCTAGCTGCTAAGGTACTTAAATATTTTAATTATCTTGGTTTTCTTTGAACATACATACCTCTATCTAGGTACATTCTACTTTACAATTTGGCTCAAAGAAAAATCAAAGGCCATCTAACTAAACACCTATGCGGTCTTTCTGCTATCTCATTCACATGTTAATAGAAAGATAGGGACAATGCTACGTATTGTATTATTGTCACCTATGTCACCAATCGCTGCACCTACAGCCTATTAACTCTATGAGTAATGTACAACTTAGATTGAAAGGCTATCTGGGTGATACTGGGGCGTTGTAGACGGGCGGTTCGAACGCGGCGGTTTTTTGAACGTATAAATAAAATTATAGAGAAGATAATTTTGTTTTAGACTACTTTGTGCACATCACGTTGAAGATCTGGATAAGTATATGAGAGAAATTGGATATAAGTTTGTAGAGTAAAAGGATTTATTAATGTTGCTTTATAAACACACTGCAATTTTGAAAATTTATGTGAAACTTACCAAAACTCGTTATTGCTAAAAACTCAGTTTTAAAAATTTATCAAAAGCAATATTTTTTGTTCATGTTGCGTTTTACAGTTAATTCATCGGTTTCAGGATATTTTAGATTCTAGGAATAGGAAATGGTGCCGGTACCCGAATGTTTCTTTTATTTGTTTCCTTGTATCCGCGCGCCCGCAACTTTCTGCGTAGTATTGGAGCGTTTGCGCCGCCCGGCTGCGTCGCCGCCGCCCATCCTCTGAAAATGGAGCGACCGATAAAAAAGGTAACGAATTATAAAAAAGCGGGGGCACACAATCGCGAGCGCGGACGTGTGGGCGGCGGGCGAAATGAAATGAAATAATGAAAAAAATGGGCAAAAAGCAGTACAAACATGCATTGTCCTGCCGCCCCCCAGGGCCACCGTAATGAGTGGGTATGGGGCCCCCCTGTAACGTGGATCTGTAGGCTGATTATCACCTGATTCCATCTCGAGCTGGCGTAGACTGTTGCTACGGTTGAGTGGGTGCCCCTCACTGAGCAATGGTTAGGTTAAACGCTCGCTGGATTACGTTTGGGTCTTGGCGGGAAAAGTTTGGTGTGAACTTCGGGGTTGCCAAGTTTGATTGTGTTAGTTTCTTCGAAAGTTACTTCAGGCTTTCGCTGTCTCCTCCTATACGAAACTACTTATCTGCTTCTGCCAATTTAGTTTGAGCAAATATAGAAAAGTGTAAAGGGTGATAAAAGCTTGCATGTACCTCTACGTTAAAATCGTAAATAAGCTTCTCTTAACTGATTGTAGTGTTTGCTCAGTGCATTTACTCAAAGCAGTTAATAAGCCAACTCCACTCGCAGTCTATTGCCCTATTCGCACATTATCCGACCTACATCGAATGCACTTCAATTTCCGAACACATTAGCCATCAAAAACACCGTCCGAAATTAATTTGTTTATGCGAAACAAAGGTAGGCGCTGGCTGCATGCACCCGCGCCTCCCGCCTCCCGAAAAAAAGAAAAAAGTAGGCAAAGGGGGGGAGGGGTAGCACCCTCCCGCGGCGCGATCGGCATCGGCCTTCTTTTTTTAATCGCGTCGCATTCGCCGTTTTCGTTTTTGGTAAGCACACACTGTGCGCTGCCTATTTTCCAATTTAGATTGCTTTGTATTACCGAGTGAGCGATGCGCAATAGTTTTTGAGGCCCGTGACACGTGAGAGCCGGAAATTAAATTCTGTGTAAAAATAAAATTTTCCCATTTTTTTTCGAGATACACCCGCGAGGCTGTTTGTTAAAAAGCCTTTGTCTGTCTGCTTACACACATTATTTTTCGCTTTAATATTGATCTTGAAACACAAACTCCTTGATTTTTTGTACCTAATATCTTTAACAGCTGGTAGACACTCCTAAAATATTCTTTATTTTCTGTTAAAACACTAGATGCATCTCTATTTTATGTTTTCTGCAAATAAGAGAAAAAATATTAAGTAGGTATTTTGCTAACATTACAAGCCGTTACAAAGCGTATCTCTCAATCAAATTACTGCTCTTTATTCAAATAAACATAATTACTTACTAATTTCCAAAATTCTCTTGTGTTAGTTATGCATAATTATACTTTGTTTATTAATAAACGTAGCTGTAATCAAATGATGATTACCGTTTTATCTTTCCGGCCATCATTTTCCTTTCTCCAAACAAGATGGTGGTTGTAATTATTAGCAAATATAAATAATGAACGGGCAGCAGACGGGGCCGATAACTCTTGTATCAAAATTCCTGATAATTAGCCAGCAAAAGGCCATAAATATCGCCAAGACGATTATTAGCGGCGACGGCTAATCACAAGGAGTTGGAACTCGCTCCCATGCTAGGGACTGAGACCGAATATGAGATAGTGACGTCTTGTGGTAAAAATATCTGATTTTACATAAAATTTGTAAAGATTTGATCCATTTTGAATTTTATAACACGAGCAACAATGCAAAGTTGAGTCAATAATAAAAAAGTAAATGTAGGTATAACAAAACATAATAGTTCGAGAAGCAAACGTAAATTAACACCCTTCTTATTTTCCAGCCTGCATACTTAACATGATTTTAAAGAAAGCTTTTTGAAAAATCTTGTGTATGAATTTTTTGATTGATATACTTACATGCATACTTGGCAATATTGCAT
Organism: Scrobipalpa atriplicella; assembly: GCA_029255725.1. NCBI lineage: Eukaryota > Metazoa > Arthropoda > Insecta > Lepidoptera > Gelechiidae > Scrobipalpa > Scrobipalpa atriplicella. Next base: position 28,208 of record JARACY010003425.1, read on the forward strand.
AAAAAATCATCGAACTACGGGCACGAAAAGTTCTCACTAGTTCAATCATTGAACTGTACCATTGAACTACTGAGAATAGAGGTAAACAAGTATCAAGCTTTCTTAAAAAAATAATGAACACAAAATGTAGGTATTTCCAAACTCTGTCCGAAATTCAAAATCCGAAGCCTGCCTGGCCCATCGCATACCTTTTCCCAAGAAGGCATCATCCTATTTATTAAAAAAAAAAACAAAAAAAAAATGCGTTTCCAAACTCTGTTCGAAATTCAAAATCCAAAGCGTGGCCCATGCATGGCCCTACGCATACGCAGCCCGAAGGCCCGAAGCGACGTCGGTTTTCCACACCCCAGCATTACAATTAAAATACAACTTACGGTTGTAATTAGACGGCACAGTAGATGCTATCAATGAAACAAAGTAGCATGAAGTTACAAATGATCTATAAGAATGTACTCTGTAATAATCAAATGAATTATGTAATTACGTTTGTCTTCAGGCGCTGTTTAAGTATTTCGTTGAGAGAGATAGGCTTCCGACAAAAGTATTGTATCGGTTGATCTACTATATTAGTTTTTCGATAATTTTATTCACTTGATTGTATCTACAGTAATTAGGCTCAACACAAATTGTAGGTATAGGATATACCTGATAAGTACATGTTTCAGAAAAAAGATGCTTATTTTTATTTGTAGAAAAATTCACAGTCAAAAAATAAGTAAGTATTTGAATGAAACGCATTGAGAGGAAAAAGGAAGTATCTAGTGGTCTATCTGACAAAAATATTTCTTTGGAATAGTATGAGAAAATAAATATTTTTATTTGTAATTGTACAAAAAATTTATATCGTTAGAGACACTTTTTAAATTCATGTCTAACTATTTATTACGGGACTAAGAAAAATCCCATCCGTAAGTATAGTTGGCACTTGGCAGCAACCCGATGCCGGTAATGATCTTATTACGGTGATTAATGAGACGCATTTATATCCCGGGAAAACGTACACCCGGGGACCGAGCCCAAGGACACTTGATGCCCGGCTCAACGTCCTAGACTGAATTCGAAATTCGAAATTTAAACATTTTTAATATAAAGTAGGTGATAATAGTAGATTTTATTACGTGGGAGTAAAATAATATTTTTAAGGCGAGGGCGCTTTTTTGAATCCAGAGCGAAGTGAGGGATTCTAGAGTAGAATCCCGAGCGTAGCGAGGGATTCTAAAGTAGAATCCTGAACGTAGCGAGGGATTCAAAGTACGTCGCCCGAGCCAAAAATATTTTTGCTCCCGAGTGATACACTCTACTTTTCATCCACATCTATGAGAAAAAAAGGCTCCTAACTAACACTTGTAAATTTAAATATTATAGAATAAGAATGTTATACGTACTTTCACTACTAGAAGACTTAATTTTGAATATTAAATAATTCGTAAAAAGAATCGAAAATACGGGCTCCCTATAAAAGCCTGCTGCCCACTCGTGCCGTAGTTCGTGCATTTTCAATATGTTTTTTTATTGAGCCGTCGCGCAGTCTAACCAGCCAGTGTACCATTATTTGAATTCGACTTCTAACTAATTTGTTTTCGTTCCGCGACAGTCATGCCAAATCAAGAAAAAAGAAAAAGAGGTTCCAAATTCAAAAAGTGCGATTAAAAGTTCTTTTAATCGCACTTATTTTCATAAAGAGGATTAAAATCTCATTTTTACCCGGCTGGGACAGTCTTTAGCAAAGAGTAGAGTAATAGTACCTATGTCGCTTAGAAGCATCAACTTTAGGCGCACTTATATGCGATTAAAGTCGTCGTTTTCGAATAGATGGGATGAAAACAAATAGACGGCCCGCCTGATAAGCGTGTGCCTGAAAATGTTGTCTACCCAGCAAAAACATTTGGATTATTTTTAGTGTAAAAATTAAAAGTAACTTTATAACACAACTTTTTTCGTGGTAGGTTTTTATTAACATTTTTAAAAGATACTTCCTTTTTCCTCTCAATGCGTTTCATTCAAATACTTACGTTATTTTTTGACTGTGAATTTTTCTACAAATAAAAATAAGCATCTTTTTTCTGAAACATGTACTTATCAGGTATATCCTATACCTACAATTTGTGTTGAGCCTAATTACTGTAGATACAATCAAGTGAATAAAATTATCGAAAAACTAATATAGTAGATCAACCGATACAATACTTTTGTCGGAAGCCTATCTCTCTCAACGAAATACTTAAACAGCGCCTGAAGACAAACGTAATTACATAATTCATTTGATTATTACAGAGTACATTCTTATAGATCATTTGTAACTTCATGCTACTTTGTTTCATTGATAGCATCTACTGTGCCGTCTAATTACAACCGTAAGTTGTATTTAATTGTAATGCTGGGGTGTGGAAAACCCGACGTCGCTTCGGGCCTTCGGGCTGCGTATGCGTAGGGCCATGCATGGGCCACGCTTTGGATTTTGAATTTCGAACAGAGTTTGGAAACGCATTTTTTTTTTGTTTTTTTTTTTAATAAATAGGATGATGCCTTCTTGGGAAAAGGTATGCGATGGGCCAGGCAGGCTTCGGATTTTGAATTTCGGACAGAGTTTGGAAATACCTACATTTTGTGTTCATTATTTTTTTAAGAAAGCTTGATACTTGTTTACCTCTATTCTCAGTAGTTCAATGGTACAGTTCAATGATTGAACTAGTGAGAACTTTTCGTGCCCGTAGTTCGATGATTTTTTATGCAATATTGCCAAGTATGCATGTAAGTATATCAATCAAAAAATTCATACACAAGATTTTTCAAAAGCTTTCTTTAAAATCATGTTAAGTATGCAGGCTGGAAAATAAGAAGGGTGTTAATTTACGTTTGCTTCTCGAACTATTATGTTTTGTTATACCTACATTTACTTTTTTATTATTGACTCAACTTTGCATTGTTGCTCGTGTTATAAAATTCAAAATGGATCAAATCTTTACAAATTTTATGTAAAATCAGATATTTTTACCACAAGACGTCACTATCTCATATTCGGTCTCAGTCCCTAGCATGGGAGCGAGTTCCAACTCCTTGTGATTAGCCGTCGCCGCTAATAATCGTCTTGGCGATATTTATGGCCTTTTGCTGGCTAATTATCAGGAATTTTGATACAAGAGTTATCGGCCCCGTCTGCTGCCCGTTCATTATTTATATTTGCTAATAATTACAACCACCATCTTGTTTGGAGAAAGGAAAATGATGGCCGGAAAGATAAAACGGTAATCATCATTTGATTACAGCTACGTTTATTAATAAACAAAGTATAATTATGCATAACTAACACAAGAGAATTTTGGAAATTAGTAAGTAATTATGTTTATTTGAATAAAGAGCAGTAATTTGATTGAGAGATACGCTTGTAACGGCTTGTAATGTTAGCAAAATACCTACTTAATATTTTTTCTCTTATTTGCAGAAAACATAAAATAGAGATGCATCTAGTGTTTTAACAGAAAATAAAGAATATTTTAGGAGTGTCTACCAGCTGTTAAAGATATTAGGTACAAAAAATCAAGGAGTTTGTGTTTCAAGATCAATATTAAAGCGAAAAATAATGTGTGTAAGCAGACAGACAAAGGCTTTTAACAAACAGCCTCGCGGGTGTATCTCGAAAAAAAAATGGGAAAATTTTATTTTTACACAGAATTTAATTTCCGGCTCTCACGTGTCACGGGCCTCAAAAACTATTGCGCATCGCTCACTCGGTAATACAAAGCAATCTAAATTGGAAAATAGGCAGCGCACAGTGTGTGCTTACCAAAAACGAAAACGGCGAATGCGACGCGATTAAAAAAAAGAAGGCCGATGCCGATCGCGCCGCGGGAGGGTGCTACCCCTCCCCCCCTTTGCCTACTTTTTTCTTTTTTTCGGGAGGCGGGAGGCGCGGGTGCATGCAGCCAGCGCCTACCTTTGTTTCGCATAAACAAATTAATTTCGGACGGTGTTTTTGATGGCTAATGTGTTCGGAAATTGAAGTGCATTCGATGTAGGTCGGATAATGTGCGAATAGGGCAATAGACTGCGAGTGGAGTTGGCTTATTAACTGCTTTGAGTAAATGCACTGAGCAAACACTACAATCAGTTAAGAGAAGCTTATTTACGATTTTAACGTAGAGGTACATGCAAGCTTTTATCACCCTTTACACTTTTCTATATTTGCTCAAACTAAATTGGCAGAAGCAGATAAGTAGTTTCGTATAGGAGGAGACAGCGAAAGCCTGAAGTAACTTTCGAAGAAACTAACACAATCAAACTTGGCAACCCCGAAGTTCACACCAAACTTTTCCGCCAAGACCCAAACGTAATCCAGCGAGCGTTTAACCTAACCATTGCTCAGTGAGGGGCACCCACTCAACCGTAGCAACAGTCTACGCCAGCTCGAGATGGAATCAGGTGATAATCAGCCTACAGATCCACGTTACAGGGGGGCCCCATACCCACTCATTACGGTGGCCCTGGGGGGCGGCAGGACAATGCATGTTTGTACTGCTTTTTGCCCATTTTTTTCATTATTTCATTTCATTTCGCCCGCCGCCCACACGTCCGCGCTCGCGATTGTGTGCCCCCGCTTTTTTATAATTCGTTACCTTTTTTATCGGTCGCTCCATTTTCAGAGGATGGGCGGCGGCGACGCAGCCGGGCGGCGCAAACGCTCCAATACTACGCAGAAAGTTGCGGGCGCGCGGATACAAGGAAACAAATAAAAGAAACATTCGGGTACCGGCACCATTTCCTATTCCTAGAATCTAAAATATCCTGAAACCGATGAATTAACTGTAAAACGCAACATGAACAAAAAATATTGCTTTTGATAAATTTTTAAAACTGAGTTTTTAGCAATAACGAGTTTTGGTAAGTTTCACATAAATTTTCAAAATTGCAGTGTGTTTATAAAGCAACATTAATAAATCCTTTTACTCTACAAACTTATATCCAATTTCTCTCATATACTTATCCAGATCTTCAACGTGATGTGCACAAAGTAGTCTAAAACAAAATTATCTTCTCTATAATTTTATTTATACGTTCAAAAAACCGCCGCGTTCGAACCGCCCGTCTACAACGCCCCAGT
>JARACY010003426.1:0-33304 GCA_029255725.1 Scrobipalpa atriplicella
AACACCTTAGGTGTACATCTGTTTAGGTAGGTATCTAATATTTCTGTACAATATCATTGTACTGGGAGTTAGTAGGTAACACTGTTACGTCACTACTACTCTATAAATTGACACAACTTATAATAGGTACACATATACATAGTTAGTTCAATCAACTTTGTAAACTTCGAAACAGTATATTCTGCAAAATACTCTGTATCGGTAGAAATTGTTTCACAACTACTTTGCGTTTTTCGCTGAAATGCATCTTGTGTTGCTAAATAAAATTGATGTCCAATTTTTATCAATTATTGCGAAAGTGTGCAAAACTGCTTACACGTAACCCACATAATTTGGCTACTTACACGTGTAAAACAATTTTCAGATTTTACAAATCGCTACTTATACTTTTAAGCAAATGTTCTTTATTTTTCTACATAGATTTCAGGAAGTAAAATTTTGCGTATTCAGTATGAAGTGATACTTCACGCAACAACAAAAAAAAAGTCAAATCTTACATTAGTCAGACAACAGGCGTTTTAAGTACTGCCTAACTCGTAAGGTTTAAAGGTATGACTTTATGTATACGTATGCAACTTACATAAGCGCGTGTAGTACCTACGTGTCTAGGCTATGTAGGTCGTGACGACAGAAACGCTGACTTGGCGTGCGCATACGATGTGGCGCGCGCGGCTCAGTCGTGGATACCCCGTAGGTCGCATGTTCGATTTCTTCTTTCTCTTACGAACAAGCTGCTCCACATCGGACCCGATCAATGAAGTCTCCCGGCGCCCAGCAGACATAATCCTCGCATCAACTAGGCTTGAATATACTGCGAGCGCCCAGCAGCTACAACCTCTTCATGATCTTCTTATAATGTATCTCCTCGTCATGGGGATATCCTCTTCATGGGGTGCTGTCATCATCTTTAATAATTGTACTGGATCTCTTCTATAATTTTACTGGAACTGCATCATTTTTGTTTAGTGGTTTGGGTATGTTTCTCTGTGGCCATCATGTTTATTATTTTTCTGTCCATCATAGCTTAGGTAATTAATGTCGTTTTCGACGAACTTCTCGTCACCCGTGGAACCATGTCTCTATTGCACTGTATACCTTATTGACATTATGCTCAGTGCGTGGCCAGTTCCTTCAAGAATAGGCTTTCGCTGCGTGGTCAACTGCGACGAGCTGACGGTGGCGCTGGACTTCAACCAACGCTGCTGCCATGACGTGTCCATTTTATTTCTCGTTCACTTTTTGCATTTATAAAGTCTGAAGATTATTATCATTATCACTCATTTTTATTGTTCTTTTTTCCACTCAATCTTAATAGTAGATTTTATTACGTGGGAGTAAAATAATATTTTTAAGGCGAGGGCGCTTTTTTGAATCCAGAGCGAAGTGAGGGATTCTAGAGTAGAATCCCGAGCGTAGCGAGGGATTCTAAAGTAGAATCCTGAACGTAGCGAGGGATTCAAAGTACGTCGCCCGAGCCAAAAATATTTTTGCTCCCGAGTGATACACTCTACTTTTCATCCCCATCTATGAGAAAAAAAGGCGCCTAACTAACACTTGCAGCTGTAAATATTATAGAATAAGAATGTTATAGGTACTTTCACTGCTAGAAGAATTATTTAATAATTCGTAAAAAGAGTCGAAAACACGGGCTCCCTATAAAACCGTGCTGCCTACGTGCCGTAGTTCGTGCATTTTCAATTTGTTTCTTTTTTTATTAATCAGCCGTTGCGCAGTCTAACCAGCCAGTGTTTATTCATACCATAATTTTTATTCGACATCTAACTATTTTGTTTTCGTTCCGCGTCATGCCAAATCAAGAAAAAAAATAAAGATGTTCCAGATTCAAAAAGTGCGATTAAAAGTTCTTTTAATCGCACTTATTTTCATAAAGAGGATTAAAATCTCATTTTTACCCGGCTGGGGCAGTCTCTAGCAAAGAGTAGAGTAAAAGTACCTATGTCGCTTAGAAGCATCAACTTTAGGCGCACTTATATGCGATTAAAGTCGTAGTTTTTGAATAGATGGGATGAAAAAGTCATTTATTTCACGAATCACTGAATTGTCTGTGACGTGGCAATTAGATTTTAATTTTCACTTCTCGGTTCTTTACTGGGTTCATGGGATATTTTTATTAACACGAACAAATTATTAACTTTTATAATTTTTCCCATGATACCCAGCTCTGTCCAGAAGGGACAAAGCTGGCTAGGGTCGCCATGCACGGTTAAGATGCATTCGGAGCGACTTTAAGTGAAACAACCGATACTTTTGGATGTCGTATATTGACTGCACTTATAGCTAGATCATACATACTTATATTAGTATAGTGTAGGCATAGTACGGAAGGGTAAAGAGGTGCGTCATCACACTACATCTGTAAGGAATTCAATTTTTTTTTGTTGTATTGTTTCATATTCATGTACCTATTGATGGTTAAATTAAATCCACTAAAATTCGATCGATAGATTATAAAATGATTATGATTAGGTAATTAATTCCATTTGATAATAAGATTAAGATTTCTTGAAATATGAATTTAGTCCAGTGTGTTTTGCATTCAGATTTTGGCTTTAGATTGCTGCTAAACATATAAGGCATAATTTTATTAACTATTAAAGAGATAAATAAACAGAAAAACATAGAATGTGCCAGCTGCATCTCCTCCCGGGCATGCTGTAAAATTCAGCTAAGGGGTTTGAGGGTTTCAGTATTGTAATTTAGGCGATGGGCTGACTGACAACCTGTCACTAATTAGCAATATAAAGATCTATCTGGAATAACCCTCAAAACTTGTCAGACGTGGCGGAACGACCTTTGTTTGGGTCGTTTACGCTCTGCCTACCCCATTAGGGATAAAGGCGTGATTATATGTATGTATGTATTAAAGAGACCTCGTACACGCAATAGAAGCAAAAATAAAATGACTGTCTGTCGTACGCGAATTTACGCGATTCACGCAACGCAAAAAACCGTTAGACGTATTTTCATAAAACTCTGCATTTAAATGACCTTATGCCTCTTCAACATAATTTATAGAAATTAATCACGCCTTGACCCCAAGGGACTAAGCAGAGAACAGTTTGTGAGTAAATTCTACATGTTGATGTTGTTGTTTGTAGTTGATGGGGCATTTTTAGTCATCTTATTGGCTCGTTACCAGACCAGGGTAGGCAGGAAATTTAATTTATATAACTTAACTACCAATACTCAAATATAAATTACATTTTACCACGCTAGCTGACTTAGAAAGTTAATCAGAAAATTTAATGTTGATTGTTTTCGAACCAATTTTGATAGTACTTGTTATGGGACAAAACAGACGACAGGTGAAGATTGGATGGAGAAGTAATTTTTCTCTCAGATAAATAAATAGGCTATATGTATAGTCACGTCTTTACCCCTAAGGGGAAGGCAGAGCATTAACGAATTACTATAACCGGTTTCCTCCATTTCAAAGAATTTTGAGGATGATTTTTAATTTCGAAATTAGGGTCTTCCAGGTCTTCCTATTTTGTGTTTAGGCTTTTGATTGAAAATTAATAAAGACGTGTATCAGCATTTTTAAAAATGAAATCGTACCTTAACTGGCTAGGCTTTTTTTGTCCCCAAAAATTTAAACCTATTGATATTTTCTCTCATGCAGCTGCTCTGGTCTCTACATAACCAACATAACAAAATAATAAAATTTATTAATCTATGTCATTCTTATCTAGTTGTTTTGTTTAAGTTATGTATGTTTGTACCAGTTGTGTGTATAAGAGGGAGCCAATGACTTCAAACTGTCTATTTTAGCTCCATGATAAGGCAGATATATCCACTGGTACAAGAGTCCATCAATAAATTAAAATATTTAATGTGTATTGAATTCCGAAGTAGATTTTTACTAAAACTACTGAAGGCCACTGAAATAGTAACTTGTTTTAAGATAGTTACTGCAGCAAAAATTGATTTAAAAGTTTTTGAGACAGACAATAATTTTATACATAAGACATAGTACAAAAGGACATTTACACAAAGAACAAAAACTATACTGAAACAGATAACACTAAGTTCAAATTTTAACATTTGAGTAGTGTAGTGATATGGTATATTAGGTAGAAAAAACATGCAAACTCCGCCAGGGTGGGTAAACTAAGGGTGTCATATTGGGCAATAAATGAAGCCATTAATACAATAAAATTTCTTGTATCAATTAAACGGGATTTACTATGGGGGTCTGAGCGATTGCTCTTTGTAATAATATGTAGGTTAGGTTTTCAAGACACTTTACCTGTTATAGGGTAAATGTTATTGTGCAATTATACAGGATATAAATTTGCCAAGAAGAATAAAATTGTTTTGAATAAGGATAAATATAACCCTTTGTGTGCAGCTCCCATAACAATACACATTTAGCATAAAAATGCTTAACCTTCCCGGGTCAACACGTAGATCATTTCAATTTGAATGAATGTGATTGATTACATTGAAGCACCTTCCAAAACCCCAAATAGACTGGAATGTAACAAACCTGTCGATCGCCAGCCTCACCGCGGAGTTGCCAGCACAGCTCAGCACATTGCGCCAGGCCTGTAGCTCCCAGAGGATGCCCCTTAGCGATCAGTCCACCACTGGGGTTGACAACCACTTGTCCTCCATAGGTATTGGCTCCAGAATCAATAAACTTGCCAGCCTCTCCTACTCCGCACAACTGAAGACCTTCATATGTGATCATCTCGTTGGCAGCAAAGCAATCGTGGAGTTCAACTACGTCAATTTGTTTCGGACTGACACCAGTCTTTTTGTACAGTCTGTCGGCTGCTAGACCGGTCATGTCGTAGCCTGCGCATTTCATTAAGCTGTTCTCTTGGAAGACAGCTGGAGTGTCCGTAGCCATTTCCATACCAATAATTTCAACAGCTTTGTCTTGTAGTCCATAACGGATGACAGCTTCCTCGGACATGAGCACAGCGGCACCAGCTCCATCACTAGTTGGGCAACATTCAAGCTTGGTAAGAGGACCATAAATCTTTCTTGAGTTCAGGATTTCCTCAACTGTGTACTCCCTTTTACCTTGAGCCCTTGGGTTCTTCACTCCATGGCGATGGTTCTTAGCAGCAATCTTAGCAAGATGAGTTTCATTTGTGCCATATTTCTTGAAATGCTCTAGAGCAGCATTGCCAAAGTACTGGGTAGTCAGAGGTGCTGCAGTAATTTCGGCCATATCAGCCATTTTAAGGGTCAGTCTGTCCATTGGGTTAGTGCGGTCATTGAAGTTGGAACCGCTGAGTGGGCCCGTTTGCATTTTCTCGAATCCTACGGCGAGAATGACGTCGGAAATGCCGCCCTCAATCAGTTGCTTGGCCAGGAAGAGCGCACTGGAGCCAGTAGAGCAGTTATTGTTTACGTTGTATATGGGAATTCCGGTCATGCCGACCTGGTAGAGCACGCGCTGGCCGCAGGTAGAGTCCCCAAACACGTACCCGCACACCGCCTGTTGCACATCATCGTATTTGATGCGGGCATCAGCGAGCGCTTCGACAACTGCTTGTTGTGCCAACTCTGGGTAGTCTGGCCCGGTTGACGGCTTGATGAACTTGGTCATACCAACTCCAACGACGAACACTTTTCTACCCATTTTGAAGGAATATGATAGTTACCTCTTGCCTGGACCAGCGACGAACTCGAAGTGAGTGTAAATCGCACGAACCGAACAACACGGAGCGCCGTATTACAATTGCTACTGATATCGGAGGAGATTACATAAAAATGTTAAGAGCTCAGAGATAACACGGTACCTACATACAAACAAAGATACAAAAGGAACTGCAATCTGCAATGCAAATATGCGAAATAATGACACACAACTATTGGAACGCAAAATCAAAATGAATGACAGAACCAGTGTTGCCGCAACCGAGATCCCAAAATACACATATCCGCCGCAAAAAGTGTACATACTGTTGTGGCGTGCGTGTTGCCACCTCCTTGCTACTACTTTTTTATCCCATCTTTTCATGTCATCTTGTCATTCTTCTTCATCTGTTCTTTTCCTTTCATCGAGTTAACTAGTTTTATTTATCTGTAAATATAACAATAAACTTATTGTAAATAGTCCTGAAGTGTTGTGATATTCTGCCTAGAGTTAACTTCCCACAACTGGTGACCGCCGATCTCGAACATGCCCAACGAAGGCGAAGGCGAGCCGCAGATTCCATTACCACCGCCCCAGCCCAACCCAGCCTTGCAACCACAGCAGGATGGCGTTATCATTAACCCTCAACGCGAAGTGTTCCGTGTCGGAGTGAAAGTTCCACCCTTCTGGCCGGACCGCCCACAACTTTGGTTCGCCCAAATCGAAGGCCAGTTCGTACTTTCCGGCATTACCACTGACTCCACTAAATTTTACTTCGTTTGCGGCCAACTTGAACACCAATACGCCATCGAGGTAGAAGACATAATCAGAAACCCGCCTGTTCTTGGGAAGTACGAACTACTTAAAAGAGAGCTAATTAGCCGACTGTCAGCATCACAAGAGCAGAAAGTCCGCCAACTCCTTGACCATGAGGAACTCGGGAGTCGTAAGCCTTCACAATTTTTGCGACACCTCAAACATCTTGCCGGCGCTAACGTCCCCGAAGAATTTATCAGAACCGTGTGGTCAAGTCGCCTACCTATCAGCATCCAGCCAATAGTAGCTTCGCATCCAGATATGCCCCTGGACACACTTGCAGACCTAGCAGACAAGGTCCACGCCATCGCTATACCAGGCTCCACTGTCGCTGAAACCACCTCTGCTCTGGCTCCAATCCCGTCGACTTCACAAGCCCCTCCACAGGCGATCCTCTTCGAGGTCATGGCATCCCGCATCGACGAGCTGACCAAACAGATGGCAGACATGTCAGCCAGGCTCAACAGAAGCCGCTCTAGAAGCCGAGGACCTCCACGCCGTGGCAATTACCGCAGGTCCCCAGCTAGGTCCCAATCTCGCCCTCGCAATAACGACGTTTGCTGGTATCACTCGAAGTTCGGACAAAGAGCCCAGAAATGCTCACCCCCTTGCAAATTCGAGCAGGGAAACTCAACAGGCAGCCAGTAGTGGCCGCTAATGACTGCCGCTCAACGTGCAAAGGCCGTCTATTCGTTTTGGACATTAAATCTAAATTACAGTACTTAATTGACACTGGCTCCGATTTATGCGTTTTTCCCAAATCATTGACCAAAGGCTACCTCCGGAAAACAAACTACGAACTCTTTGCAGCCAACGATACCACCATCGCAACATACGGCTTCCTCGAACTACATCTAGACTTCGGACTACGCAGAGATTTTGTGTGGAGATTTGTCGTCGCGGACGTCACGAAACCGATCATCGGCGTCGACTTCTTGATCCACTACGGCCTGCTTGTTGACTGCCGTAACCAACGCCTAGTAGACGGGATCACTAGTCTCACCACGCCAGCTGTCCACTGCAAAGCTCCTGAGATAACAGCTATCAAGGCAATAGTCGGCGACTCAGCTTACCTCCAGCTTCTTCGTGAGTTCCCCGAGATAACTCGTCCATCTGGAACACCTGTAGAACCGAAACATACTACCAAGCACCACATCCGCGTCACTCCTGGCCCACCTGTCAGTGCACGTCCACGTCGTCTAGCTCCAGATAGACTGCAAATTGCCAAAAAAGAGTTCGACGATATGCTACGGAACGGTACTGCTCGTCGCTCAGAGAGCCCATGGTCGTCACCTCTGCACTTAGTGCCCAAGAAAGACAACAGCTGGCGACCATGCGGCGATTACAGAGCCCTTAATGCAAGAACAATTCCAGACCGCTACCCCATCCGCCACATACACGACTTCGTTTACCAACTTTCCGGCTCAACCATTTTCTCTAAATTAGACCTGGTCAAGGCATACAACCAAATTCCCGTCGAAGAAGGTGACATCCCCAAAACTGCTATAACCACTCCCTTTGGATTATTTGAATTTCCCATGATGACGTTCGGCTTGAGGAACGCCGCGCAAACCTTTCAACGGTTTATTGACGAGGTTTTGCAAGGACTGGAGTTCACCTACGGATACCTGGATGATATCCTCGTGTTCTCCAAATCTGAAGATGAACACCTCCGACATCTGCAAACGATATTTCAGCGCCTTAAAGACTACGGACTCCTTATCAACGCTGCCAAATGCACGTTCGGAGTCAAAGAAGTGACCTTCCTGGGATACCACGTCTCCGGAAAAGGTATATCACCCCTGGAAGAAAAGGTGGATGCCATCCTGAAATACCCACCACCAACTACGGCCAAACAACTTCGTCGCTTCCTAGGCATGATCAATTATTTCAGAAGATTCATGCCTCTCGCAGCCAAGACGCAAGCACCCCTCAACGACGCTCTTAAAAACAAAGTCAAAGGAGCAGCACCTATTCACATGACGGAAGAAATGCTCACTGCCTTCAATGACTGCAAGCACAGCCTTTCACAAGCCACACTCCTCGTTCACCCTGACACTGACTTGGAGTTGGCCTTGTTTACCGACGCGTCAGACGAGGCAATAGGTGCCGTCCTACAACAAAAGAGAGGACAATCTTGGGAACCATTGGGATTCTTCTCCCGCAAACTATTACCGTCTCAGAAGAAGTACAGCCCTTACGACAGGGAACTGCTCGCCATATACGAGGGAATCAAGTACTTCAAGTACATGTTGGAGGCTCGAACGTTCATCGTCTTCACCGATCATAAGCCCATCACATTCGCCTTCAAAACCAGGAGAGACAACTGCACCCCGAGACAGTTCCGATACTATGACTACATTTCACAATTCACAACCGATTTGAGGCACATATCAGGACAAGACAACGTCGTCGCTGACGCTCTATCACGCATCGAGGAGATAATCACAGGTGTCAACTACGAGGATCTTGCAAAAGATCAGGACAGAGATCCTGAATTGCAAGCCTTACTTACCAAAGACACTGCACTCAGTCTCAAGCGCTCAAATCAGAACAGCGTGTACTGCGATTTTTCAACTGGCAATCCACGTCCATACATCACACCAGCCTTCCGCAAACAAGTCTTCCATCAAATCCACAATCTCAGTCATCCTGGCGCCGCTGCAACCGCAAAAATGGTCTCCCAACGTTTCGTATGGCCTGGAGTTCGCCGTGACTGCAGACTATGGGCCCAACAATGCACAGACTGCCAACGGAATAAAATCTCCCGTCACACTTCCGCACCCTTGTCCACATTTCCTACCCCTTCCGGTCGCTTTTCCCATGTCCACATGGACATTATCGGTCCCTTGCCCTACTCTTCCGGTTTCACGTATTGTCTCACCGCCGTAGACCGATTTACACGTTGGCCTGAGGCATACCCTATCGAGAACATCACCGCAGAGACCTGTGCCCACGCTTTCATCAACGGCTGGGTGTCACGCTTCGGTTGCCCGGATACCATCACTACCGATCGTGGACAGCAGTTCATGTCACACCTGTTCCAGAGCATCGTCAAGTTGATAGGCGCCAACCACAGCCCGACCACATCATATCATCCTCAATGTAACGGCATGGTAGAAAGACTCCATCGACAGCTCAAGGCCGCTATAGCATGCCACAACAATTCCCAATGGACTGAGGTTCTTCCACTCGTACTCCTGGGTCTGAGGAGTGCATGGAAAGAGGACCTGAAAAGTTCGTCGGCCGAATTAGTCTACGGGGAACCGCTCAAGCTTCCAGGTGAATTCTTCACGCCATCTTCAACATACCTTACTACTGACCCCGCAGACTTCTCCGTGCGCTTGCGCCAACACATGGCCACGTTATCACCTACGCCTGGAACACGCCATGGTAATAAGACATTCTACACCCCTAAAGACATCTTTAAGTCAGAATACGTCTTCCTGCGCCAAGGCCCAATGAAGCGAGCGCTCGAACCAGCATACTCCGGTCCTCACAAGGTTCTGGAAAGAAACGAAAAGACTTTTAAAATCGACGTGAACAACAAGGAAGTAACAGTCACAATCGACAGGTTGAAACCAGCGTACTTGGCACAGAATACATCAGATGACACGATGACACCCAAGCCACCTGCTTCGCCCGCTCCAACACCGACTGTTCCATTGCCTCCAGCCTCGCCTACTTCACCTGAAAAGAAAACACGCAGTGGCCGAGTCGTTAGATTCCCTGACCATCTCCAAACCTACTATCGACCGTGAACCGGTCTCGGTGGGGGAGTATTGTGGCGTGCGTGTTGCCACCTCCTTGCTACTACTTTTTTATCCCATCTTTTCATGTCATCTTGTCATTCTTCTTCATCTGTTCTTTTCCTTTCATCGAGTTAACTAGTTAATATTTTATGTGTTTATCATTACGAATTCGTGTATATTACTGTAAATATTTATCTGTAAATATAACAATAAACTTATTGTAAATAGTCCTGAAGTGTTGTGATATTCTGCCTAGAGTTAACTTCCCACACTGTGACAAAAGTGTACATGAGCATTTTTTTTTCGCAAATCACTCATAACAGCAGTCTTTTTTTTTGTAGTAATTTTTTGGATGTTTTTTGGATTGAAAACGCCATTACTTTTTTCTTTTAATCTGTATGTACAAGGAATGACCCAATAACACTTAGAAAAAGTAGCTTGGTAAACGGTGGTTTAGCTCATTTTTTAGCCATGGTACAAACATAAGAAACTCTTACCAGTATCAATTCTTTAGTCTCATAAAAATCACAAATGCTTACCAGTGTTTATTCATTAGTCTCAAAAATATCCTCGCAATCAGATTACACTTATTGTAAACTAATATTTTAGGGCCCGGTAAATTGGGTAGTGAGATCGCTGCTTCTGTGATGAGTGAAAGAGATGCTTTAATATGGAGTTTTGCTAGAGCAAGGGAGATAAAATGAGTTAGCTTTCTCTACGTTTCTCTATACGCAGCAGCGCTCATTTATTTCTTTGATTGAGATATTTTGGCGGTGAGTTCAAAGAAATTACACATGTACTGGCAAGATTACACATTACACATGGGAGCCCAAAAAGGTACGTCAAATGTGTAAAATGTACCCTAACGGCAACGCTGGACAGAACATGGACAGAACAGAACAGAGACAGAACGGTAGCACACATTGCGCGTCAAGTATCTTTCATTTTGTATCTCGCAGCCCGTTTAGTGCAACGCGTACCTATTTCGTGTCATCGACGTGGATTCTCGGTTTGCATTTGCACACTTTTTGACGCGAATTGTTGGGTTGCATTTTATTCTTTTGAATAAGTTTTACGCGGTTTTTAAAATGCAGTCCGTAATTGGCGACAAATTTAATGCAAAACGAGAATCCACGTCGATGACACGAATTACGCGCTGCACTAAACGGGCTGCGAGATACAATATGAAAGATACTTGACGCGCAATGTACGTCGAGGTCATGGTGCCATTTTGTTTTTAATTAGAGTAGAGTTGTACCAAGATCAATTTTTTGCATAATCCAAATCGATTTTTTGTCTAGGATATTGTGAGTAAATTAGTCTAACATAACCTAACCAACAGGAAGGTTTTCTGTATAGCAGCTGCTCCTCTGCGGCTCGGTCGCTCACTTCGTTCGCTCCAGGGGGTCACTATGGAACCTAACATAACCTACTGTCAGCGATGTGGGGGTTAATAGAAGTTTTTTTTTATTGCGGGGGGCTGCGCCCCCCGAGCCCCCCTTTTCGGGGGGCTCCGCCCCCCCGTCCCCCCCTCGCGGATTGCTTTATCTAAAATTTTCTATAAATGTCATGAGAATCGAGAAGTTAAAGAAATCGATAACAGAATTGCCAGCTATGAAAGATTCACATCTCTAAGGAAAGGTCAATGACATACACGAATTACTCGCTGCACAAAACTTGCCGTGCTTTCTCGATGCGCTCAGTTATTGAAGTCCCTTGAAAACACGGATTATTTGCTGCATTTTTCTTGTCGCGAAATACATTTTGCACATTTTCTGTCACCAATTACTCGAGCGCATCGAGAAAGTTCAGCAAATAACCCGCGACACAAAAAATGCAGACCGTATTTGGTGTCAAGAATGACACGAAATACGCTCTGCATTTTACGTGTTGAATTTTATTTCGCGCTCAAAGATTGACGCGTATTGTGTCCTCCCGGAGTGCGTTCACGCGTGCAGATATTTCGTTCGGATACACACACTTTAGGCTCTTGCACCAATTTTGCACATGAAATAAAATCGATTTAAAAAAGGAATCAATTCACTTCACCAATACTCTATAGTAAAGGGTATAAGCCGTGCGTTTAAAGAAACGATCTGAAAATGGCGACCGGTTGTCGTTCCCTCTTGCTCTAACATATATCTGTCTATACTCGCACACCGCGGTAATGCTAGCAAAAAAAATAATCAGTTTATTGTGGCTGGCGCGTAAGTGTTATTGGATGAAAACTAACGATGAAAACTGAAAGAAAAACATGAATTCAAATAAGCAAGGCAAAGTTCTGCGAAATTATACCCGAACAATTGTGTACAAGGTAGTCAAATACTTCGAATACTTCTTCACATTGTCCCCACCTCGCCACACATTGTCCCCACCTTGCCTCTGCCTTGCCCTACCTTGCACACACCTTGCCTCCACCTTGCCCCTTCATTGGTAAAAAAATGTTTACCTACACTTGATTAACGACAAACTAATTTGCTGCCACTACCGGAAGTAACGCCGGCCATTTAAAGATCGTTTCTCTAAGTGCACGGGTTATACCGGTCTCATGTAAAATACTACTTTCACTGATAACTCCTTGGCACTTTCTGTAAAATTCGAACACATTTTAAAACAAAACTAGATAATGTCTTTCAATGTCTTTGACATTGGCATTTTTCATTCAATATTCCAATGATTTTTAGAAAATAAATTTTTTTTTACCTTTACTAATATTTTAGGAAATTAATGCTAAATTGAGTGGTGGTAACCTGCAGGATGTCTTTTGACAGGCAGAGGATTCTAAGTGAACTGGGAAGTGTAATGAACCAGCTGCAAAGTGCTGATTGGTAAGTAGCCAAGTAGGTACCTAAACGAAAGTGTGTGTAGGTCAACTCCCTTTAACTTTGTAAAGAACTTATAATATTTCAACCGTTTCTAGAATGAAACTGGATTTCAAATAAAATTAATATTCACCTTTATTTTCAGCGGCTGTATGGGAAAGTTGTTTAACATTGGTGGACAAGGTGGGTGCACGCAAATGGGCAATCCGCTGCCCACCTGTGGAGGCTGCAGACGTGGCTCTTGTCCAGGCCATGGATTCGGCGTCAACTATACCAGCATTCCAAGCGCTGGAGAACCATTCTCGATGAACGCAGGAGGCATGTCTGGAGGAGGCATGCATCCAGAGGGCATGCACGGAGGAATGAGCGATGGCATGCAGGAAGGGATGAATGATGGCATGCATGGAGGAATGCATGGAGGCATGCACGGGGGTATGCATGGAGGTATGCATGGAGGCATGCCTGGTGGAATGCATGGAGGCATGCCTGGTGGAATGTATGGAGGCATGCCTGGTGGAATGCATGGAGGCATGCCCGGGGGCATGCGTAGCGGAATGCGCAATGGTATACAAGACGAAATGCCGCCAATGGGAATGGGTATGCGGAATGCTGGTTCGCCGTGGGGGGGCATGAATTACATGATGGGCCAGAACCCCCAAAAATTATACGCTGATACTTACAATTACCTTAACAAAAACATGATGCAACCCACCATGCAAGAAGTTTATAATGACCTGAAGTCGATAACACCCGAAAATATGATAGCTTCTAATCCTCTGGCAAACCAAATGGGATTATCGACGCCCGGAGGAATGAATCAGGGTAATGTTGGTACTATGGGTGGCCAAATGGCTTCTGGTGGTATGGGCGGTCAAATGCCTTCTGGTGGTATGGATATGCCAGGAGGACCAGGAAATCCAATGACCAGTCATAATACTCCACATATGGGTGGAATGGGAGAAAAAATAGTTAATATGATGATGTCTGGAGGTGGTGGACGGCCCAAAGGCATGCCTCAGGGAGGACAACTAAAAGATCCTATGCTCATTGATTCCCCACATTCTCCCCATGGTCAAGTGGGAATAACACCTATAGCAGCAGGTGGAAACATGGGAATGGCAGGTATGAGTCCTGGCGGTGCCCCAGGACAGTCAAACGATGGAAACATGGCAGGTATGCCTGGTATGGGACAATGTAACCCAGCAGCAATGATGGCCAATCCCACTACACAATACGTAACACAAGATAACATGCATGAAATGAATGCAATGCCGCAAGGAAGTGCTATACCTCAGGCCAACGCGATGCTTGGGCAAGGTATGCCACCACAAGGCAATAACATGATACAAGGTAATGCTATGCTGCAACAGAGCAATATTGGAAATACGCCAGGTATGATGAAAATGGGACAACAAGGGCAAAATTACGGTATTCATTCAGCTGGAATACAAAAATTCAATGAAATGTTTCCAGGAGTAATGCAAGGAGATTTGAACTTTGATCCTATGGCTATTGCTGTACAGATGAATCTAGCAAACCAAAAACAAGCAGCTATTGACACATTTACTAAACTTATGAATGGTAATAGAGGGCAAGCGATGTTGCAACCTGATCTTCGTGGAGCAAATGCAGCATATCAACAGCTTGCATCAGGACAGGGTGGCCAACAGCAACCGGCACAAGGGCAGCAGCAAATTGATCCTAATGGAGCTATCGTTGAAGGAACGGAATGTGATCCTAATGCTCCTCAAGAAGGTGCTCCAGACGCTGAACAAGGAATGACGAATGAGGCTGCTGATCCCTCGAAAAATACGATCGCATACAATGTGCAATATAACACTTTGGGACAACCTGTGAATTTGGTACAAGGAAGCCAATTTCATTCACCAACGCCTGGTTTGCCACAAACATTAAATGGAACCCACAGAGGTGACTTACAGAAAATGGGTATTAAGAAAACTATGAGCAAAACTGCTATCGCGGAACTAATTCCTGTTGGAGCAACAGCTAGCAGAAGCCAGCTTAAGCATTACTATCGCCAGTTAAGAGCTACGCAGAACATCAAGTCTCCAGTAAAAGGTGGTTCTGCCTCAGCAGGAAATTTGAATGCCGCACATATGAAAACTAACGCTTGTCCCCGTGCACAGCTAATACTGATAGAGAAAGTTGGTGGCGACACTATGGAAAATAATCCAGTTCTACTCAAGATGGAACAAGACATGGAGCAAGTTGCTGAAGCACCAGAACCTGGAAGTAACACCCCGCATGGCGACATGATAGCTGAAAAGGTAAATTTGCAAATTGGACTACTTATATTAAAACTGGTTTTTTAATCTCTTTGGACCATTTTGCGCTTTTGATCTGTACTGTAAGTAACCATCGATTGCCATTTTGCGCGCATGTTTTCATTATTTGATTTGGAAAGCTAGAATCATTTACTTTACATATTGCATACTGCCTGGAAAAAGGAACAGGTGGTGCATTCTATTTTTTTTAACCACTGTGCTAGAAAAAAACATAGTCGTTGTGGTTTGGTTAGATGGTGTCTGGTATAATATAAAGGCATTCATATTTAAAAAAATTATATTGTTCACAGTCACCTTCACCTGCTATGGTAGGAAAAATAAGAAACGGCTTACAAGACATAGCATACTCTGCGCATAATGGCTTCCTGGCTCCAGCATGGTCTTTCCACGGCTCTAGTTGGTGATTGTTTGTTTATTTATAAAACCTAAGCAAAGAATCCTCTGCTTATTGAATTTATTACTATATCTTTGTAAGTTTTTCAAGTGTTAAATAATCGTGAATTAATGGAGTGTAAAGTTCTGTGTTTCGTAACGTGAAATTTTGGTGTCGGGTTTGTTTTTAATTATAATGTTATAAAAGTTGAAAACGTTAATAAATAAAGACTAAAGAAGAATAAACTTTTAAAACGTTCTTTTTATTTACCTTATTTGTTTACTAGTGGAATCGATACGAGGTCTGCAAATGCCCATCTCTAGTTAAGTTGCCAGTACGTCTCAAGAAAGTATTATTATTTATATTCTTTTTGGCAAAGTTGTCCATTTATATCAATCGGCTGACAACATTGACTATACACTTAAACAAGTTGATACTTAGAATATATTGTATTATTTTTGTCAAATATGTTGCTTTTTTATATATAGGTATAATCAGTTGTGCGTGGCGAGGGCTGTCAGCTGCTGATTTTTTGAAATTGCCGCTGTTTTTCGTGGACTATTTCGCTAGCCAAACTCTAATACACCTTTTTCTGGCACAGTTATGCGGCTATTCCACCTTTCTAAATTCAGAAGACTAAATGATTCAGTAACTGAATTCAGTCAAGTGAAATAGCATTTAGAAAGTTAGAATCCTAATTAGCATCCTAAATCGGAGGCAGTGTGGCTTGTGACTGACTGAATCATTTAGCATCCTAATTAGGAAGCGATTTAGGAAGGTGGAATAGCATTAGCATTCAGACGCGCTAGTCGCACCGCAGCCGCCACTGTGAGAAGACGTGCAATTATTTTTATTTGTTAATATGTAAGAGGACGATGTCGTCGGTGACGAAATAAAATAAATTATGACTAATATAATAGAATTAGATAAAAATATGCCATATCTCTGGACAAAAATTATTTTAGTAAAAATTTTGAAATTTTATTAATTTCAAGTAGGTATTTTATGAATAGGTACTTCCATGCTGGACTGAGAGTGATAGAAAAACATAGAATGTGGCATTTCCTCCAGGGCATACCTACTGTAAAAACCAGCTAAGTTATTAATAAAAATAAGCTAAAGTATTGCAATTTATTGGGCGATCGATGGGCTGACAACCCATCACTATACCAATATATATATATTATATATATAATCATCTGTAATTATATAATAATAATAAACCTCAAAACTTGTCAGACGTGGCGGAAGGACCTTTGTTTTGGTCTTTTTTGCTCTGCCTACCCTATTAGAGATCAAGGCGTGATTTTATGTATGTTTGTATGTATTAAAACATCGATGAAACACGTCTGACCGAATGAGGAGGAAAACTGCCTTTTTCTCCCGCTAGGTGTCGCATGGGCGACTGTACCTTGAGAACTGTCAAATTGTACCAACTTTTGTAAACAAATTGAATATTTTTGGAATATTATCAGTAAATGCCACAATGCAGTGCATTTAATTGCAAAAATAGGGGAATTCATTTGTTTTCCAAAGATTACAAATAAAGAAAACAGTGAGAGACAGTGGGAAAAAAAATTACGTATTAAAAACTTCAATGCAAGTGATGCAAGTTGAATGTGTTCAGCGCATTACAAAGAAAGTGATTATATTGAAAAAAATATCGTTTATGTTAAAAAAACTGATAAAATCGCAATAAACATGTGACATTGACACGAAATAAGGTACAGTCGCCCAGAGCGCCATCTGTATTTAGCTTTTAGTTTGGCTCCTCAATGTAACTGAATTTAGTCAGTGGAATCAGAAGCTTCTAATTAGGCTTCTTTTTAGGATTCTGAAAAAGTCGACTGAATTTAGTCAAATGGAATAAACAGAGAAAACTAGTTTAGCCTAGGGCTTTCAAAATCGGATTTTTTTCAACTCCGGAGCTAGTTACGATGTTGAGACATCAACTCCGGAACTCCGGAGTTGGCTCCGGAGTTGGTAATTTTTTGTAAGAAATTAATAAAAAACGTAGTTTTAGCTTTAATCAAATTCGCCTTGTTCAAAAAAAACAAAACATATTAATTTTATATTTCTTTCTGAATCTTTACGTAATTTTAAAAACGAATTTAATTGGTTTTCGGTTTTAGATCAGCCATTGTTTTTATTTTACAATTTCAGTAACTGGACACGCGTGACGTCACAACGTAACACCCCTGTATCTTGGAGTGTGATACACTCGTCTTGTCTTGTCTAGCCATTAGTTTCCCAGTCCCACTGCTGGGCAAAGACCTCTCTCCGGCCTAGGCATCCACTCGGTAGTTATTTTGGCCCATAATTCGTCTGGCATACGACAGACGTGGCCTGCCCAGTCCCACTTTAGCTTATATTCATCGTCAATCCAGCATTCCAGCCTCGAGGCTCGCGGTGATTAGGTCTTGCAGCATGAGCTCTAGTTCTGTAGCGGTGGTGGCTTTTGTTAAGGCGGCTCCTCCGTAACTCTGATACATTCTCTGATAGATCTACGGGATTCATGACTGAAGCAAAATTTTTGGCTTGCTTGAGACGTCAATAATAAACATACATTGTGAAATCCCTGCGGAACCTCTCGTACCTTAGTACAACTGAGGGAAGTCACAGCTTCTGAACAGTTTGCCCTCGCATCAGGTGAGCCCAAGGTTCAAACCTCCGAACATTAAATTCAGTTAGAGAAGGTATCTCAGGTCAGGTCAGCAAAGCGGGCGTCCTTCTAGAACCGTACCTAATTAAAGATGACAACTTGAAAAAAAAAACTGCTAAAACCAATGTTGGCAATGCCACTGACCAGCTCATACAAATTACATATATCAAAATTTGAACTTGCAATCAAAATAAGAGAAAATGTTTTACTTCATTTGACAAAGTCAAAATTTTAGATGAATGTGTCATGGGACTTGACTCCCTAGGAAATCAAATCAATCACCAGTGTACTAACATTTTTCAGATATAATAAAATCGCGAAACCAAGGAAATCTCCATGAAGGGTGGAAGTGGAACTCTAGAAAAAGTTTGCTATTTGAGAAGAACCGTTCTTCAACCCAAACTTGCGCGGTAGACGGAGCTTAAAAGGTGTCGGTCGAGCGCTATCGAATATTACCAAAGAAGTTTCTGTGCTAAGACGAGACTAACAACACAACGGACGAGTCACACAACACACTAAATCCTTAATTTCGTAAATTTCATCATTTAGAAAAGAATCGTGCAGTTTTTAAAAAAACCGGTTTCAACTCCGGTTTTCCATTTCAACTCCGGATTTGAAAAACACCAAAAATCGCTCCGAAACTCCGGAGTTACGAAACTCCGGAACTCCGGATTGAAAGCCCTATTTAGCCTAATGAGCCGAGAATGGTATATTGGCCTCAATTCACGCCGTCCAGTTACTAATTCTAATTCTTAGTAGCGCTGTCACTTTCTTAACTTTGACATAAGAACAGGATAGCAAACAAATACGTGAGTTTGACATTTCTTATCTGACATAAGACTGCATTAATTAAAATTAGTGAGCACGCTCTATGGTCATAGCGCCGTACGTCAAATTAAGAATGTCAAAGTCACGTGTTTGTTTTCTATCCTGTTCTTATGTCAAATTTAAGAAATGAGAGCTTTTCCAAATGGGCTGTCAGATTAGTTTTTTAATCGTCATAAGATGGCATGGCAACTCAGTCACTTTTGGTATTTACTTTTTAATTTTGCCCTAAAACATTAGCCTATACAGCCAAGGTAAACTTCGTTCAGAAAGGCAGGGATTAATTTAACTATAATACTATAGGTAGATTAGGTAGGTGTTCCATATTCACTTCCACTGAGTGAGAGAGAATGCAGTTTTCTCGAGGAAACATAATGATCCCGTACTATACTAATAATTTCCGTGGGACTAAGATATTTTCCCGTAGATATTCATTTCCACTGAGTAAGTAGTATGTAACTCGAGGGAATTATAATGATCCCATGATCCCGGTCCGTGAATTTAGTGATTAAAAATTATTACAATACAATACAATACAAAATACTTTATTGCACTTAAGGAGACAAATACACAGTAATACACAAACAACATAACAAAAGTACAACATAGGCGGCCTTATTGCTAAGGTAGCAATTCCCTTAATGACAATGATATTCCGTGGTAATGAAATTATTTTCCCGTAGTTAGTAGACAGATGTGTATGAACCTCCAGCGTGGACTCAGGTCAAATATACAACATTATAATTTTGGTATATTTCATTTTAGCTTCTGGGTACAAAATCTCAAGAGAATCATACTATAGAAAACATGAACAGTTCAGTCACTGTATACAATACAGGGTTTAAAAAAAGCACAGCGTTCCTTTAAACCACTTGTTCTTTCGATTACAAGTCGAAACAGATGGTGCAAACTATTTTCGACTTTATTGACATTTCGGATTCGACCAGGTTTTTCGATATTATTGAACACTAACTCTGTACGCAAAAGACTGTTATTTGGAAAATGTCAATAAGGTCGAAAACACTAGTTTTTTATGAATATCTATTGATTTCAAGTAAAAAATTTGGTGCAAGCGATTTTCGACCTTAATAAAATTTCAGATTTGACCAGATTTTTCGGTATTATTGAACAGTGACGCTTGTACATTCACTAAAGACTATAATTTGGAAAATGTCAATAAGTTCGAAAATAGTATGCACTATTTTTTTATGAATATCTATCGATTACAAGTCGAAAAAGTTATTGCAAGCGATTTTCGACCTTATTAACAGTTCAGATTCGACTTGATTTTTCGATATTACTGAACAGGTAACGCTTAAACATTCACAAAAGACTACAATTTGTAAAAAGTCAATAAGGTTAATAATCGTTTGCACAAGTTTTTTTATAAACTTCTGTTGATTATATGTCAAAAAAGTTGGTGCAAACCATTATCAGCAACCTTATTGAAATTTCAGATTCGACGAGATTTTTCGATACTCTTTAACGTCAATAAGGTCAACTCATTGATAAAATGGTTAGTTTTTATTCATTCCGATAACGAATTTTAAGCAACCACCGCCGCCGTGGTAACAACACGAGCGTTCTGTACTTCGGATCAAAAGATACGTGAAGCCGTTGGTCCCGAATATCGTAGATATTAGTCGTTAAACCATATCAGAGGCCATGATTGACATTTTTGACTGCTGGGTTGGCCACTAATCTGGCAGAAGCTTAATCTAGGATTAGGTCTGGTTTCTCTGCTAGGTTGCGGAGGTCAGATGGTAGTCATACCATACCAGGTATCAATTTGTAAGCGCACAAAATCACTAAATCTTGACTAAAATGGTCACCTTTCATTATCAATCCTGGGAGAACAGAAAGGGGCGGCATCGATTTTGGTTAAGATTTATTTAAGTCATGCTAACCACGAATCGATAGCATTCTGTCTGTGAAAAAACCTGTTTCTGTCTCTATTTCATTAAAATTTAGAAAGTGACAGGATAAAATAGAATTAGTTGTGTCTACAACAGAATCGTCACCATTGTGATATTACTGACGACGCGTGTGATCAATACTTCAATACTGCATTAGCCATAGACATCAGCACTGTGATTTGGCCGGCTGCATAGCAATCGCCCGTGTGCCTCTAGTAAAATGGAGAAAAAACATTACCAAAAGTGACGCCAACGCCGCCCTAGCGAGAATAATAAAACTAAAATTGACATTTGGAACTCTGCTCGGCTCAAACACCATTATCCTAAATTAGTAGAATAGGCTGGCAGCATTAAATACGAAAGAAGTTCATTTTTAAAGACTACGACAGAAATATTTAAACGTATGAATAGGCGGCATGGCGAAAAGCTTTAGCCTGTCTCAATCACAAAATGGGACAAATTGAAAAAAAAAAAATTTGACAGACAGCAGCCTTGCGCAACTCTCACGGTAAAAAAAGAACATAAGAAACGGGAGCGAATTTTTTACCCGGATAAGTTTGAATCACCGTTGTAACCAACAAAGCAGTAGGTAATTGACAGCATTCGGAAATTAGACGGGTAATTCGCTGCCATCTCTAGCCGTCACGCCGCCATGTCAAATTGGTTGACGTTTCTCTGATAATCGTTTGCTTTTGGGCTATTTTCACAAATAATTTAATTATTTGCAATATTTTTGTGTGCGGCGGTTTGTTTTTGTGTCTCGATTATAAACAAGACGTGGTGGATTGTAACAATGAGTGGAATCAAAAGAAAAAAGTGCGAAATATGTGGAGCAAAAACGTGTCGAATGGACGGACAAAAAATAATATTTATGGCAAGATTTCCTCTAAATGAAGATCGGTAAGTACAGTATATCTTTGTTTATAGCGTGATATAACTATGTTAATCATTAGTTTCATTGAAAACTTGGCTTTTTGAGTAAAATAATACATAACCTTCTTTGCAATGTAAACAATAGCGCTGTTTGAAAATAGTATCGATAGTTTTAATTTTAAGTGAAAAGTACCGGGTTGATACGAAATGTCTTTACTAAGCAAATGCCTATTAGGTATGTGTATACAAAAAGATGCAATGCATATCACGTCCCCATGACCTATCCATTATCCATAACCTTACTGTGGGCTCCAGAAGTGCATGCATAGTAAACTCAAACGATTGAAGTTTTTTTAAACAAATCTATGTAGCTATTGAAATAGTTAATAAAGATTCGGATACGTCTTAACTAGTACTACAAGTTTTTAAAACAATTTTACTATAATCATTACACACTTTTTTTTAATTTTATTTTTGCTTTATTTATATTCATTTCTTTTTCAGGGACTTTATAATAGAGTGCTGACGGCAGGAACAAGAATTTCCAATGGACTATAAAAGGTGCTGTATTTGCCTGACAAGCAAATATATTTTTACTTAGTATCTTTTTTGATTAATTATAATACTTTCATCTTTGTTTTAGGGAATTCAAAATAGAGTGCTGACTGCAGGAACAAGAATCTCCAATCCCATGGACTGACTATAAAAGGTGCGGTTTCTGCTTGACAAGCAAATACATTTTTACTTAGTATTATCATGGAGTAATATACTTAATATACTAACGTAATATTTTTTATTATTATTCCTCACAATTAAATATACTAGCCTGTATTATTTGTGTTGCAGAACTTCCATCCTGGAGCACAGCCTGGAGAGAAAAAACGGTCTTTTTGTCTTCTATGCTTAGTTAAATAAATAGTAGCAAAACTGTTTGATAAAAATAAAATTCTTTGAATACTCTTTTATTATTTTATTATTACACTGTTCAGAACAATGGACCATAGACAATATCCGCCCTACGCGGCGTATTCCGCCGGCAGTGTGTAAACCGCTTTAGCATAATGACGAATCCATTTTTTT
Source organism: Scrobipalpa atriplicella (assembly GCA_029255725.1). Lineage (NCBI taxonomy): Eukaryota > Metazoa > Arthropoda > Insecta > Lepidoptera > Gelechiidae > Scrobipalpa > Scrobipalpa atriplicella. The sequence continues at coordinate 23,040 of JARACY010003426.1, forward strand.
AGGGCGGATATTGTCTATGGTCCATTGTTCTGAACAATGGACCATAGACAATATCCGCCCTACGCGGCGTATTCCGCCGCAGTGTGTAAACCGCCTAATAGCCACCTAATTGCGTTTTTTTAAATATCGATGTCGATAATTCGATAATTGGCATGCATCCCTATTATGTTCTTCATGTTGGCAATGTCATGCATAAATGACATTGTTTGCGGCTTCATATTGGCAACCATGTTTTCCCCTTTGTTTGAATCATATTCAGCTGCAAGATTTACGATGATTTTTAGATTCTGAACAATATTCAAGTTGTTGGCCCCTACATCCACATGGTATCCAAAATTAATATTGCTTATTTCTCTGCTCCCATTGCGTCACGTAAGTAACGAATGTGTTCGTAGCTGTCACATATTCCGTCACATTGGTTTGGCATAGTCATCAGCTCGGTACATTACACCGTTAACGAGTAATCAGGCGATTTGTACAAATTCTAACCTAAAAACCATTTGAATCTAGGGGCCATTTAATTCATCAAAATATCCGTCCAGAAGCCGTCACAATCGACGGGAGTCTTAAAATAAGCTTTAATCCATGCGTCACATTGGTTCTGTGATAGACATAGGTCCCTAGGTGCTTGGCCCCAGGGTCCACATGGACACCGTTTAAAGGTGTTAACAGACGTCCGGACCGGACGACCATAGACAACACCGGACCAGCAGTTAGTGTTGCCCGGCCCCTTTGCCAAAATAACATAAGTTGGTTCGAAAAGTAACACTTCGACCACAAAAACTTAATTTGTAACTGTACTGGTGGTAAATAAAGATTTATTTTTTGTGTACATTTGTTTATCTTCCTTTTGGTCTCCGTTTTATTATTTTTATTATGTGTTTTACCATTATCTCGAGACTATAGAGTCTCGACATGAGAGGGTCAAAAATAACGTAAAATGTTACTGTTGTAACATTGTGGCAACACTGTCCCTTCAATAATAATAATAATGTGCGGCGGACAGCCGTCCACACCATCGGATTTCGTCGGGAGCGCACCAATTTGACAGTCCGGTCCGGACGTGTGGACGCCGATCCGCCGCACATTATTATTATTATTGACGGGACAGTGTTGCCACAATGTTACAAAAGTAACATATTACGTTATTTTTGACCCTCTCATGTCGCGACTCTATAGTCCCAAGATAATGGTAAAACACATAGTAATAATAATAAATCGGAGACCAAAAGGGAGATAAACAAATGTACACAAAAATAAATCTTTATTTACCACCAGTACAGTTACAAATTAAATTTTTGTAGTCACAATGTTACTTTCGAGCCAACTTATGTTATTTTTGGCAAAGGGGCCGGGCAACACTAACTGCTAGTCCGGTGTTGTCTATGGTCGTCCGGTCCGGTCGTCTGTTAACACCTTAAGAAACGATCTGAAAATGGCGACCGGTTGTCGTTCCCTCTTGCTCTAACATATATCTGTCTATACTCGCACACCGCGGTAATGCTAGCAAAAAAATTATCAGTTTATTGTGGCTGGCGCGTAAGTGTTATTGGATGAAAACTAACGATGAAAACTGAAAGAAAAACATGAATTCTCATAAACAAGGCAAAGTTCTGCGAAATTATACCCGAAGAATTGTGTACAAGGTAGTCAAATACTTCGAATACTTCTTTACATTGTCCCCACCTCGCCACACATTGTCCCCACCTTGCCTCTGCCTTGCCCTACCTTGCACACACCTTGCCCCCACCTTGCCCCTTCATTGTAAAAAAAAATGTTTATTTACCTACACTTGATTAACGACAATCTAAATCGTTTCTCTTAAGTGCACGGGTTATACCGGTCTCATGTAAAATACTACTTTCACTGATCACTCCTTGGCACTTTCTTTAAAATTCGAACACATTTTAAAACAAAACTAGATAATGTCTTTCAATGTCTTTGACATTGGCATTTTTCATTCAATACACATTCAATATTCCAATGATTTTTAGAAAATAACAATTTTTTTACCTTTACTAATATTTTAGGAAATTAATGCTAAATTGAGTGGTGGTAACCTGCAGGATGTCTCTTGACAGGCAGAGGATTCTAAGTGAACTGGGAAGTGTAATGAACCAGCTGCAAAGTGCTGATTGGTAAGTAGCCAAGTAGGTACCTAAACGAAAGTGTGTGTAGGTCAACTCCCTTTAACTTTGTAAAGAACTTATAATATTTCAACCGTTTCTAGAATGAAACTGGATTTCAAATAAAATTAATATTCACCTTTATTTTCATGTCGCCATGCGGGGTGTTACTTCCAGGTTCTGGTGCTTCAGCAACTTGCTCCATGTCTTGTTCCATCTTGGGGAGAACTGGATTATTTGCCAAAGTGTCGCCACCAACTTTCTCTATCAGTATTTGCTGTGCACGGGGACAAGCGTTAGTTTTCATATGTGCGGCATTCAAATTTCCTGCTGAGGCAGAACCACCTTGTACTGGAGACTTGATGTTCTGCGTAGCTCTTAACTGGCGATAGTAATGCTTAAGCTGGCTTCTGCTAGCTGTTGCTCCAACAGGAATTAGTCCCGCGATAGCAGTTTTGCTCATAGTATTCTTAATACCCATTTTCTGTAAGTCACCTCTGTGGGTTCCATTTAATGTTTGTGGCAAACCAGGCGTTGGTGAATGAAATTGGCTTCCTTGTACCAAATTCACAGGTTGTCCCAAAGTGTTATATTGCACATTGTATGCGGTCGTATTTTTCGAGGGATCAGCAGCCTCATTCGTCATTCCTTGTTCAGCGTCTGGAGCACCTTCTTGAGGAGCATTAGGATCACATTCCGTTCCTTCAACGATAGCTCCATTAGGATCAATTTGCTGCTGCCCTTGTGCCGGTTGCTGTTGGCCACCCTGTCCTGATGCAAGCTGTTGATATGCTGCATTTGCTCCACGAAGAACAGGTTGCAACATCGCTTGCCCTCTATTACCATTCATAAGTTTAGTCAATGTGTCAATAGCTGCTTGTTTTTGGTTTGCTGGATTCATCTGTACAGCAATAGCCATAGGATCAAAGTTCAAATCTCCTTGCATTACTCCTGGAAACATTTCATTGAATTTTTGTATTCCAGCTGAATGAATACCGTAATTTTGCCCTTGTTGTCCCATTTTCTGTAAGTCACCTCTGTGGGTTCCATTTAATGTTTGTGGCAAACCAGGCGTTGGTGAATGAAATTGGCTTCCTTGTACCAAATTCACAGGTTGTCCCAAAGTGTTATATTGCACATGTATGCGGTCGTATTTTTCGAGGGATCAGCAGCCTCATTCGTCATTCCTTGTTCAGCGTCTGGAGCACCTTCTTGAGGAGCATTAGGATCACATTCCGTTCCTTCAACGATAGCTCCATTAGGATCAATTTGCTGCTGCCCTTGTGCCGGTTGCTGTTGGCCACCCTGTCCTGATGCAAGCTGTTGATATGCTGCATTTGCTCCACGAAGAACAGGTTGCAACATCGCTTGCCCTCTATTACCATTCATAAGTTTAGTCAATGTGTCAATAGCTGCTTGTTTTTGGTTTGCTGGATTCATCTGTACAGCAATAGCCATAGGATCAAAGTTCAAATCTCCTTGCATTACTCCTGGAAACATTTCATTGAATTTTTGTATTCCAGCTGAATGAATACCGTAATTTTGCCCTTGTTGTCCCATTTTCATCATACCTGGCGTATTTCCAATATTGCTCTGTTGCAGCATAGCATTACCTTGTATCATGTTATTGCCTTGTGGTGGCATACCTTGCCCAAGCATCGCGTTGGCCTGAGGTATAGCACTTCCTTGCGGGATTGCATTCATTTCATGCATGTTATCTTGTGTTACGTATTGTGTAGTGGGATTGGCCATCATTGCTGCTGGGTTACATTGTCCCATACCAGGCATACCTGCCATGTTTCCATCGTTTGACTGTCCTGGGGCAGGATTTCCTGGTCCTCCTGGCATATCCATACCACCAGAAGGCATTTGACCGCCCATACCACCAGAAGCCATTTGGCCACCCATAGTACCAACATTACCCTGATTCATTCCTCCGGGCGTCGATAATCCCATTTGGTTTGCCAGAGGATTAGAGCTATTGTATTTTCGGGTGTTATCGACTTCAGGTCATTATAAACTTCTTGCATGGTGGGTTGCATCATGTTTTTGTTAAGGTAATTGTAAGTATCAGCGTATAATTTTTGGGGGTTCTGGCCCATCATGTAATTCATGCCCCCCCACGGCGAACCAGCATTCCGCATACCCATTCCATTGGCGGCTTTTCGTCTTGTATACCATTGCGCATTCCGGGCATGCCTCCATGCATTCCACCAGGCATGCCTCCATACATTCCACCAGACATGCCTCCATGCATTCCACCAGGCGTGCCTCCATGCATACCTCCATGCATACCCCCGTGCATGCCTCCATGCATTCCTCCATGCATGCCATCATTCATCCCTTCCTGCATGCCATCGCTCATTCCTCCGTGCATGCCCTCTGGATGCATGCCTCCTCCAGACATGCCTCCTGCGTTCATCGAGAATGGTTCTCCAGCGCTTGGAATGCTGGTATAGTTGACGCCGAATCCATGGCCTGGACAAGAGCCACGTCTGCAGCCTCCACAGGTGGGCAGCGGATTGCCCATTTGCGTGCACCCACCTTGTCCACCATTGTTAAACAATTTTCCCATACAGCCGCTGAAAATAAAGGTGAATATTAATTTTATTTGAAATCCAGTTTCATTCTAGAAACGGTTGAAATATTATAAGTTCTTTACAAAGTTAAAGGGAGTTGACCTACACACACTTTCGTTTAGGTACCTACTTGGCTACTTACCAATCAGCACTTTGCAGCTGGTTCATTACACTTCCCAGTTCACTTAGAATCCTCTGCCTGTCAAGAGACATCCTGCAGGTTACCACCACTCAATTTAGCATTAATTTCCTAAAATATTAGTAAAGGTAAAAAAATTGTTATTTTCTAAAAATCATTGGAATATTGAATGTGTATTGAATGAAAAATGCCAATGTCAAAGACATTGAAAGACATTATCTAGTTTTGTTTTAAAATGTGTTCGAATTTTAAAGAAAGTGCCAAGGAGTGATCAGTGAAAGTAGTATTTTACATGAGACCGGTATAACCCGTGCACTTAAGAGAAACGATTTAGATTGTCGTTAATCAAGTGTAGGTAAATAAACATTTTTTTTTACAATGAAGGGGCAAGGTGGGGGCAAGGTGTGTGCAAGGTAGGGCAAGGCAGAGGCAAGGTGGGGACAATGTAACCCAGCAGCAATGATGGCCAATCCCACTACACAATACGTAACACAAGATAACATGCATGAAATGAATGCAATCCCGCAAGGAAGTGCTATACCTCAGGCCAACGCGATGCTTGGGCAAGGTATGCCACCACAAGGCAATAACATGATACAAGGTAATGCTATGCTGCAACAGAGCAATATTGGAAATACGCCAGGTATGATGAAAATGGACAACAAGGGCAAAATTACGGTATTCATTCAGCTGGAATACAAAAATTCAATGAAATGTTTCCAGGAGTAATGCAAGGAGATTTGAACTTTGATCCTATGGCTATTGCTGTACAGATGAATCCAGCAAACCAAAAACAAGCAGCTATTGACACATTGACTAAACTTATGAATGGTAATAGAGGGCAAGCGATGTTGCAACCTGTTCTTCGTGGAGCAAATGCAGCATATCAACAGCTTGCATCAGGACAGGGTGGCCAACAGCAACCGGCACAAGGGCAGCAGCAAATTGATCCTAATGGAGCTATCGTTGAAGGAACGGAATGTGATCCTAATGCTCCTCAAGAAGGTGCTCAGACGCTGAACAAGGAATGACGAATGAGGCTGCTGATCCCTCGAAAAATACGACCGCATACAATGTGCAATATAACACTTTGGACAACCTGTGAATTTGGTACAAGGAAGCCAATTTCATTCACCAACGCCTGGTTTGCCACAAACATTAAATGGAACCCACAGAGGTGACTTACAGAAAATGGGACAACAAGGGCAAAATTACGGTATTCATTCAGCTGGAATACAAAAATTCAATGAAATGTTTCCAGGAGTAATGCAAGGAGATTTGAACTTTGATCCTATGGCTATTGCTGTACAGATGAATCCAGCAAACCAAAAACAAGCAGCTATTGACACATTGACTAAACTTATGAATGGTAATAGAGGGCAAGCGATGTTGCAACCTGTTCTTCGTGGAGCAAATGCAGCATATCAACAGCTTGCATCAGGACAGGGTGGCCAACAGCAACCGGCACAAGGGCAGCAGCAAATTGATCCTAATGGAGCTATCGTTGAAGGAACGGAATGTGATCCTAATGCTCCTCAAGAAGGTGCTCCAGACGCTGAACAAGGAATGACGAATGAGGCTGCTGATCCCTCGAAAAATACGACCGCATACAATGTGCAATATAACACTTTGGGACAACCTGTGAATTTGGTACAAGGAAGCCAATTTCATTCACCAACGCCTGGTTTGCCACAAACATTAAATGGAACCCACAGAGGTGACTTACAGAAAATGGGTATTAAGAATACTATGAGCAAAACTGCTATCGCGGGACTAATTCCTGTTGGAGCAACAGCTAGCAGAAGCCAGCTTAAGCATTACTATCGCCAGTTAAGAGCTACGCAGAACATCAAGTCTCCAGTACAAGGTGGTTCTGCCTCAGCAGGAAATTTGAATGCCGCACATATGAAAACTAACGCTTGTCCCCGTGCACAGCAAATACTGATAGAGAAAGTTGGTGGCGACACTTTGGCAAATAATCCAGTTCTCCCCAAGATGGAACAAGACATGGAGCAAGTTGCTGAAGCACCAGAACCTGGAAGTAACACCCCGCATGGCGACATGAAAATAAAGGTGAATATTAATTTTATTTGAAATCCAGTTTCATTCTAGAAACGGTTGAAATATTATAAGTTCTTTACAAAGTTAAAGGGAGTTGACCTACACACACTTTCGTTTAGGTACCTACTTGGCTACTTACCAATCAGCACTTTGCAGCTGGTTCATTACACTTCCAGTTCACTTAGAATCCTCTGCCTGTCAAGAGACATCCTGCAGGTTACCACCACTCAATTTAGCATTAATTTCCTAAAATATTAGTAAAGGTAAAAAAATTGTTATTTTCTAAAAATCATTGGAATATTGAATGTGTATTGAATGAAAAATGCCAATGTCAAAGACATTGAAAGACATTATCTAGTTTTGTTTTAAAATGTGTTCGAATTTTAAAGAAAGTGCCAAGGAGTGATCAGTGAAAGTAGTATTTTACATGAGACCGGTATAACCCGTGCACTTAAGAGAAACGATTTAGATTGTCGTTAATCAAGTGTAGGTAAATAAACATTTTTTTTTACAATGAAGGGGCAAGGTGGGGGCAAGGTGTGTGCAAGGTAGGGCAAGGCAGAGGCAAGGTGGGGACAATGTGTGGCGAGGTGGGGACAATGTAAAGAAGTATTCGAAGTATTTGACTACCTTGTACACAATTCTTCGGGTATAATTTCGCAGAACTTTGCCTTGTTTATGAGAATTCATGTTTTTCTTTCAGTTTTCATCGTTAGTTTTCATCCAATAACACTTACGCGCCAGCCACAATAAACTGATAATTTTTTTGCTAGCATTACCGCGGTGTGCGAGTATAGACAGATATATGTTAGAGCAAGAGGGAACGACAACCGGTCGCCATTTTCAGATCGTTTCTTAAGGTGTTAACAGACGACCGGACCGCGGACGACCATAGACAACACCGGACTAGCAGTTAGTGTTGCCCGGCCCCTTTGCCAAAAATAACATAAGTTGGCTCGAAAAGTAACATTGTGACTACAAAAATTTAATTTGTAACTGTACTGGTGGTAAATAAAGATTTATTTTTGTGTACATTTGTTTATCTCCCTTTTGGTCTCCGATTTATTATTATTACTATGTGTTTTACCATTATCTTGGGACTATAGAGTCGCGACATGAGAGGGTCAAAAATAACGTAATATGTTACTTTTGTAACATTGTGGCAACACTGTCCCGTCAATAATAATAATAATGTGCGGCGGATCGGCGTCCACACGTCCGGACCGGACTGTCAAATTGGTGCGCTCCCGACGAAATCCGATGGTGTGGACGGCTGTCCGCCGCACATTATTATTATTATTGAAGGGACAGTGTTGCCACAATGTTACAACAGTAACATTTTACGTTATTTTGACCCTCTCATGTCGAGACTCTATAGTCTCGAGATAATGGTAAAACACATAATAAAAATAATAAAACGGAGACCAAAAGGAAGATAAACAAATGTACACAAAAAATAAATCTTTATTTACCACCAGTACAGTTACAAATTAAGTTTTTGTGGTCGAAGTGTTACTTTTCGAACCAACTTATGTTATTTTTGGCAAAGGGGCCGGGCAACACTAACTGCTGGTCCGGTGTTGTCTATGGTCGTCCGGTCCGGACGTCTGTTAACACCTTTAAAACGGTGTCCATGTGGACCCTGGGGCCAAGCACCTAGGGACCTATGTCTATCACAGAACCAATGTGACGCATGGATTAAAGCTTATTTTAAGACTCCCGTCGATTGTGACGGCTTCTGGACGGATATTTTGATGAATTAAATGGCCCCTAGATTCAAATGGTTTTTTAGGTTAGAATTTGTACAAATCGCCTGATTACTCGTTAACGGTGTAATGTACCGAGCTGATGACTATGCCAAACCAATGTGACGGAATATGTGACAGCTACGAACACATTCGTTACTTACGTGACGCAATGGGAGCAGAGAAATAAGCAATATTAATTTTGGATACCATGTGGATGTAGGGGCCAACAACTTGAATATTGTTCAGAATCTAAAAATCATCGTAAATCTTGCAGCTGAATATGATTCAAACAAAGGGGAAAACATGGTTGCCAATATGAAGCCGCAAACAATGTCATTTATGCATGACATTGCCAACATGAAGAACATAATAGGGATGCATGCCAATTATCGAATTATCGACATCGATATTTAAAAAAACGCAATTAGGTGGCTATTAGGCGGTTTACACACTGCGGCGGAATACGCCGCGTAGGGCGGATATTGTCTATGGTCCATTGTTCAGAACAATGGACCATAGACAATATCCGCCCTAAAAAAATGGATTCGTCATTATGCTAAAGCGGTTTACACACTGCCGGCGGAATACGCCGCGTAGGGCGGATATTGTCTATGGTCCATTGTTCTGAACAGTGTAATAATAAAATAATAAAAGAGTATTCAAAGAATTTTATTTTTATCAAACAGTTTTGCTACTATTTATTTAACTAAGCATAGAAGACAAAAAGACCGTTTTTTCTCTCCAGGCTGTGCTCCAGGATGGAAGTTCTGCAACACAAATAATACAGGCTAGTATATTTAATTGTGAGGAATAATAATAAAAAATATTACGTTAGTATATTAAGTATATTACTCCATGATAATACTAAGTAAAAATGTATTTGCTTGTCAAGCAGAAACCGCACCTTTTATAGTCAGTCCATGGATTGGAGATTCTTGTTCCTGCAGTCAGCACTCTATTTTGAATTCCCTAAAACAAAGATGAAAGTATTATAATTAATCAAAAAAGATACTAAGTAAAAATATATTTGCTTGTCAGGCAAATACAGCACCTTTTATAGTCCATTGGAAATTCTTGTTCCTGCCGTCAGCACTCTATTATAAAGTCCCTGAAAAAGAAATGAATATAAATAAAGCAAAAATAAAATTAAAAAAAAGTGTGTAATGATTATAGTAAAATTGTTTTAAAAACTTGTAGTACTAGTTAAGACGTATCCGAATCTTTATTAACTATTTCAATAGCTACATAGATTTGTTTAAAAAAACTTCAATCGTTTGAGTTTACTATGCATGCACTTCTGGAGCCCACAGTAAGGTTATGGATAATGGATAGGTCATGGGGACGTGATATGCATTGCATCTTTTTGTATACACATACCTAATAGGCATTTGCTTAGTAAAGACATTTCGTATCAACCCGGTACTTTTCACTTAAAATTAAAACTATCGATACTATTTTCAAACAGCGCTATTGTTTACATTGCAAGAAGGTTATGTATTATTTTACTCAAAAAGCCAAGTTTTCAATGAAACTAATGATTAACATAGTTATATCACGCTATAAACAAAGATATACTGTACTTACCGATCTTCATTTAGAGGAAATCTTGCCG